>JZKD02S0597499.1:345602-370670 GCA_000966675.3 Picea glauca | reverse complement strand
AACTTTGATAGGAACTTTGTACTCACCTACTCCACCCTACAGAATTTGGGTGTGGGGGAAGGGAGCTCAAACGCTCCTTTGCAAGGGTCCATGGGGGGCATGTCAGCCCCCTATATCACCATCCCTTATGGTGGGGGTCATATACCTCCTTCATCCCTCTCACTTGGCGGTGGTCCCCAACAACCCATCGGGCCGAACATGAACTACAACTTATTCAGAGCAGGTAGTATAGCACCTTCTTCCTACACCATGCCGGTGGTTTCAATGTCATTCTCTTTGTTCGATGGGTTTGGGAATAATGTTTTTTCTTCAGCTACCATCTCGGCTGGGGGAAACCCTAGTTTTGGACAACAGAATCCTGTGCAGTGCACTATTCCTACACAAGGGGAAAACACAAGAGTCTTCTCCTCACAAGGACTCTAGAATCCATGGAAGGGAGAAGTTCCCTCTATAGGGATGTCGACTGGGGGAAACCCTTTCCATGGTCAATGGAACCTTGGGCAAGGCTTAGTACCTATGCCCGTCGAATTGAAAGGGGGCAAACGTTTCCAGAATCTTTGGAACACGATGCAGGGAGAAATCCCCACCCATCCCTCAACGTCCAATTACGGGAGTCAGCCGATGATGTCCCAACAAATGCAATATCTGTATGTTGGCCAAGGCCATGGTGTTTTCCAGAACCTTGGTCAGCAGCTAAAATTTTCCTAGAAACCTGGTGCCAGTTAAACTCCAGGATCATTTTTTCCTGTACATAATAATCAGCCCAAACTGTCATTTCTGGCGACGTTACATTTTCCAGACTTGTCAAGGTTGTTAAACAACCCAATTTGTCACGATCAACTTTGTCCTCCAATGCCGAATAAGTTTCCCTCGGACATCCCAAAGTTTGAAGGTAATCCTAGCGAAGATCTAGGTGATCACGTGACCACCTTCCACCTATGGTGCTCGTCAAAATCATTGCGAGACAACTCCGTACAATTGTGCATGTTTCAACACACTCTCCTCAGGGGTTCCACAAAATGGTACATCGATCTCGACTACTCAAGATGCCCTTACTTGATCGATTTGGCGATGGTTTTTATCAACCATTTCCAACTACCTATGAGATATGATGTCGACATGGAATTGCTAGGAAAATTTGAGAAGATGAAGGCCGATCATATCTCGGATCACATCCAAGAATGGTAGCATCAGAGGAGTTTGATCAAGGTCCAGGTCCCACCGGCATTCCTACTGGAGTGTTTCTTGAAGTCTTTGGTACCTCATTTATCCAAGGACGTTGCAATGTCAGGAGTGTTTTCAGATGAGGAGGCGAGAATGCGAGCACAATAGCTCGAATTGATATAGTCTCAGTCTGGTTTACTCTATGATATTTTAGCAAACGCGCCATGGTCCATCCTTGACAAGGCCAGACACAAGTCTGGAACACATGTCAATGGTATAGTTGGTTCAACATAAGAAAATCCCACTGATCAATTGTCAAATAAATTGCACCAATTTTCGATACAATAGACAACGACCAATCAGACCTCTGGTTTGGCTATTCCCCCTACCCAAATGTCATACATACACAGTGTGCAATCGATGAACCCGAAGGCCAACCAACAGCTCGACGGAAAGAAAAAACAACGAAACAAGAAGGGTAAGGGGGATAAGAAACCCACCAATAATGCTAGCGGGGGAAACATAGAGAAAATAAAGTCTAAGTATCCATGTAACCTTTGCACAGAGGATCATCCGACTCACCTATGCCCTCGGCCTGCGGAGGCCCAAAAGTTATTGACACAACAACAACCTGTTGTGTTAACGCACCCATTTCCACATGGGAAAAATATGACAGAGGCCTCTTCAAGTGCATATGGGGGAAGTCAAGGACCCCCTCTATCTTCTAGTAATCCCATGGTCATGAGCGTTTATATAATGAAAGGTGACACTTACATAGAAACTAGGGCACATGATTACAGAATGTCAAAAACTGCTGAAAAGGGTAAGGAAGTTGTAAAATCATCTGTTCCTCTCCAGATTGAGAAGACAATGGGTGAAATAATGACACGCATCCCGAAAGGGGTGTTCAAGAAAAATTCCCATAATCCAAATGCGAGGGCTACCCAAAATTACTCTATGGTAGAGGATTTTTCACAAACCCCTTGCGCGATGTTTTCTTTGGAGGTCCTCCAGAGCTTCCCTATGTAGAAAAAGGATCTATTGTCTGCTTTGGGATCCATTGAGACCTCTAATCTGAGAATGATCATGCTTTATACGATCGACTTGAAACTTTGTCTCCCTTACCATGTGGCATTTCAGATAGTAGTGGCTCACCCAATGAAATCTTTCACTCGAAATATTTTCCGTACGGTGGTTGATGAGGGTGCCTCGACCTACGTGATGTCATTGGCATGTTGGAAGACCATAGGCCAACCCATTTTTTCTTTGTCACCTACTTTTCTTACTTCTTTCGATGTTCATTCTTTCAGACAAAATGGAATCATACCTTATTTCCCGTGCAGTTGGGAGGGAAGACCGTGTGCATCGAAGTTGAAGTGGTCGATGCACCTCTCGACTACAACCTCATGTTGGGAAGGAGTTGGACCTATGAAATGCATGTAGTGGTTACCACAATTTTTTGGCTCTTATTGTTTCCACATGAGGGAAGAATCGTAACCATTGACAAGTTGTCCTTCTCCAGGCCCGACCCTTCATCGAGGGCATCCATGGTCCCGATGATTGATAACCCTCAACTCAACATCGTCAATGTGGGGGTTGGTTTGTTCCCACCTTTGATGGGTACTTTCGATTACCCACCTCCTTCTGGCAATGTCAATATGATATCAGCTTCTCTCGACCATCCTAAGGATGAAATCTTTCAAATGTTGTCATTCTGAATGACTTACTTTAATGATTAGTGGACTCTTCCTTCCCCATCGACTTCAATGGAATGGACAGGGAGTGCTGGCATGGCCATGGCCTTGTCTGGGGTAGAACTTGTGTACAACATTGTTCAACAAGCCTCGACCGACCCTGATCTGACTCTTGCACAGGAGTTAGATCCAGTTCTCAACCCTATTTGGGCTCAAGGTTCCCTCACTGCTACTAATTCTTTAGACTTGGTATTTCCCTTAGATGAGGTGATTCTCAAGGAATTGACTAGTTTGGACAGACCTTGGGATGATCTCCATCACATATCTTGTTTTCTCCTAGAGTTAAGAAGAATAGAGGCAGGTGAATTCTTGTTGACTATGACTGGAGACAGGTCTTGTCCTGTTAATCCTCTGGCTACGCATACAGTTTATGCCGAGGGTAATATGGAAAGTATCACCAAAACGGTACCTATTGACATCTCAAGAACCCTTAGCATCATGGAAAATGTCTTCGTCAGAAAAAACTGCTCCCTTGAGGAGATTTAGATCTATACAGATTTATTTAAGGAATTTCGGGATGTTTTTCCTGGTCTTACGAGGAAATGCCAAGCATTGATCCAAAAATCGTTGAACTTGAGATAATGACTTATCCTGAAGCCAAGCTAGTCCGACAGAAGCTTCATCCAATGATTCCTTGGAAAGCAACAACTATTAAGGCTGAAGTAGAGAAACTACTCAAAGCCGGTTTCATCTACCCCGTTCAGTTGACTCAATGGGTGTCAAATCCCGTTCCAGTCAACAAAAAGCAAGGTACGATTTGTGTGTGTATGGACTTCCATGATTTGAATAAGGCATGTCCAAAGGATAATTCCCCACCCCATTCATCGATCAGATTTTCGATGAATGCGCATGATGTGAGGTATTTTCTTTCATGGATAGTTTTTTGGGATACAACCACCAACATAAAACAACTTTTATATGTCCGTGGGGACATTTTCTTATCGTAAGATGCCTTTTGGCATGAAGAATGCTGGAGGCACTTTTCAACGGGCCATGTCTTTTGCTTTCCACGACATTAGACATATAGTCGAGGTGTATCTCGATGATTTAGCATCACGATCTTGTAAGAGAGCTGATCATCCTACGCACCTCCGACCAATCTTTGAGTGATGTCGCTACTATCGGATTCACATGAATCCTAACAAATGTAGTTTCTGCATGACGTCGGGTAATATTCTAGGTTTCATTGTTACAAAAACAGGCATCATGGTCAATCCTATAAAGGTTGAGGCGATAGTTCAATTGCCTCCCCCATGCATAGTCCCTCAGCTTCAAAGATTACAGTGTAAAGCAAATTTTCTTCAGTGTTTTATCGCAAACTATGTCGAGATCACTAAAGAGTTCATGTGTTTACTGGAAAAGGGAGTCCCTTTATTTTGGGATGAAGTCGCTCAACACTCTCAAAGCTTTGAAATGCGCCCTTACATCTGTCCCTCTGCTCCAGCCTCCCAATTATAACAAATATTTCTTATTGTATTTGGCTGTTGCAGAGTCAACCATTGTTACACATGATTTTGGTCATCTTGATGATGTATTAACAATAGTGTACTCAGGATCCCAACAAGAACTTTCTCCTGAGAAAACTGGCATTTATCTCCTTCCAGAAAACATATTTTCAAAGTGAGTTTGTAGGCTACATATGGCCTAGGGTGCGAGAATGACCCATTCTCGCAGACCACCTTCATCTAGGGTGCAAACTTCTCGCAAGTTTCTCTATACACAGGGTGCGAACTTGTTTTTAATCTTGGAGAAGAGAAGAAGTCTCGAGGGTTCTAGAAGGGAATCTTCTAGAAGATGAGTTGGCATTCGTATGGTTTTCCTTTTACTGGCTTCTCTGATTTGGTGGGATCATTCTCATCCATGTAACCATCTCACCCTCTCTTATATATTGAAAGGATTCTCATGGAAATGGTTAGGCAAGATTAATTGAAGAATTGGTGAAGGAATTGTGTGAAGAACCCAACTTGAACAGAAGCTTGGAGACTCTAGTAGGTCTATCAAGAGAAATTGGATCTTCTCCATGCAAGGATAGAGCAAGTGTGTGTGTTGGAACCAAGAGTCACTGAAAGGAATCTTGCGACATCAAGGCGATCAGGTTGTTTCTTCTACTTTCAATTAATATGATACAGCGGCATGTCCTTTTCCCATAAAGTCATTCTTACTTTATTGTGTAATTCCTTGATCATATACATAAGTTGACTATTGAATAAATTTTGCTATCTTCACTTTGGTTGGTTTGTGTTGTCTTGGTCTTGACCTCATGAGAGCACCAAAGAGAAGAGGGAGCAACAGAGACTTAAGGAAGTGATACAAAGGTATGTCACTTGTTCCTCCTTATTAGCTAATTCAACGGTCATAACTTAGGGAAAGAGTCATGTTCTGTCATGTTTTGTTCTAGATCTAGGTGGATATAGGGATATTTGTTAGTGTCCACACCTACCGATTAGTCTGATAACAAAATTGGCGACTCCACTAGGGATGTCACCCATTTCTTAGTGGTTTTTGGTGTTTTTCCTTGGCCATTTTCTCTTGCCTTACCTTTCTTCATTTCTATCAATCTTTGAGTCTTCAAGACACCCTGACAGACTCTTTGGGTCCAGAAGTCCCTTCAAATTTTTTGTCTTTTTCCAAAATTTTGCCTAGTTTCAGGCCTTCTCGCACTTAACCCCTTTATGGCCTGCGAGAACCCCTTAAGTTCGCACTCTGCCTTTCAGTCCAGTGCGATATTCTAGCACTCTGCTTGAAGCCAGCCTGCGAGAATGCTCCATTCTCGCACTGTACATTACTGATAGACTGTGAACCCTTTTTAAAAAAATTTGGATTTAAGGTTTTGGTATGCACAAATGCCCAGATTTGTATAGGTGTCTGAAAAGAACTTCTTGGACCACTGGTTGATTGTTTCTTGACTTCGGATTTTGTGCATGATAAGTCTTCGGAAATCAAAGGCTCTTCTTGTCCATCTTTTTCTCAATTCTCATCTCTTGACTTTTCTTAGCAAGGATATAATCTCTGATCCTGGAATCAGAGTACTTGTTTGGTTAGGAGCCGGTGATTGGTTTGAAAGTTGGGATTGTTTGTCTTTCTCATTTGCTCATTACTTGGAAGATCATTGTTCTCATGCAATTGAAAAGACTAGTCTTGTCTGCTTGTCATTTTTTTCTTCATTGAAAGATTGGTTTGGGTTTTGTTTATTGCTTATTCGTTAGTTATTGGTTTTCCTTAGTTTCAACACCATGGTGGTTCTTTTTGAAAAGTTAAAAACATTTTTCTTTTTAAAATCATTTTCATTTTGAAAATATTGGAAATCAATCGTTGAAATAGAACAAATAGAGAATTGTCATTGTTACGTGATTCGTTGAAGATTGCATTTCAAAGAAGATTGTATATCGTAGTTCAAGATTGTTCCGGAGCACTTCTCTTTCCCTCCCGTACATAGGATTCATCGAATGAAAATTGATATATTTGATTCCTATATATGCATTGTTGGGTAAGAGTCTCACACAACATCGATTTCATCTCTATTTCATTTGAGTAACAACAACCCTTAATAATATTGTGCAATTTTAAAATTTAACTAGTAACTCTTTTCTAGGACTCTATTACACCAACAATTAGCTAGGCTAGAGCTTTGGAATAGGCAGAGAGATAAACTCTCCAAAGCACAAAACACACAATATCATCTTGTGTTAAGGAGTGTCAATTTTGATTTACAACATTTTGTCCTGGGAATCCCTTCTCACACAAGGGTCAAACCCGAGGTCGCATTGATATTGACAGAGTTACTCACCCTGCTTCATTGATATCGGTGTAGAGATTGCACATATTACGGGGGTCACTTGGAGGTATACCCACAATGATGAGTGGAAGCCTCTCAAGTTGATTTCGGGCTAGATACCCTACCCTTTCATGTGGATCGGACTGTCAACTATCCCCCCAGGATTTATTGTTGTCAGTGGTAACCTTAGTGGCCTATCTTCTTAGGGTCTTACACGAGGTGACTGTGAAGGGGCAAGTCTTCACGATACCTGGAATCGACGTTGGCCAAACTCACTTGGGCTCCTTGGAGGGTATACCCATGATTATGTGTGGGAGCTTGCACCAGGGTGTAAGTTCGTTAAGCAGGTCGTCAACGTAACTTTTCCACCCTAGCCCAGCCCCTTCTCGTCTCGTTGTTGCGATGTTGGATTTCATCACCAACTAGTGACTTCGGAATTAGAAGTTCTTGTTTTCTTGGTGTTGTTTCCTAAATTTTGTTCACTAGTGCATGTTGTTTGTTCACCCAAGTTGACCACATGGTTCTCTTCGCTGGTTTTTTAATTCGTTCACAATAAACCCTCCACATTTTTCACATAGAATGCAAGGCTTACCCCCAGAAAATCTGGAAGGTTCTCAACCCTTGCCTACCAACCCACTGGAGGGCTCTCCTCAACAGAGTGAAGTCCAAGACGTCACCACTCCATAGCTAGAGAGAACTAACTCTCTAAAACGATTCCAAATTTCCAATTCTCGGGAGGACTTTCGACTTCACCCCACCTCGGAGAGACATATTATGCAACTGACCCCTTCTGGAGAACTAGTTGTTCAGTCTTCTAGATCACCAACGAAACCGTTTCCAGGACCCAAGGGTCAAGATCATTTTTGGGCTACTGGCATTTTTAGACAGGATCTCTTTGGCTCTGGAGCAGGCATTGATATAACTGTCGGGCCTGAGTTCCCCAAAACCTCTGACCCAGACACAATACCTTTTACTACTGCATATTATTTTCCCAGAACAGACACTCCGCGAGCCGATCACATCTTGACCCTCCCTTTACAAATGGTCCATTACACAGATACTATGAGTATTCACACCAGGATTACCATGGTTATTCAAGCCCCCATTGGCACACCGCTTTCACCCAGTGTCACCCCGACACTTCCACCGGGATACTGTGTGTTGAATGCTTCTATTTCCACTTCTACGCAAACCCCATCCGGAACTCCTGGTGGTCCCTCTTCTTCTGGGTACTCTCCTCCCGGTTTCATTCCAACACTTCCTCAACCCCCTTTCAAAGGACCTTTTCCATCCTCTATCGATGACACTAATCCTAGTGGCACCATTCCGTCATTCACAGCAAATTACCAGATTCTTGTTGGTGGACAATTTCACCAAGGAGGTTTGACTCAACCCCCCCATGTAGGGAAAATTCCTATTGGAACAAAAATTCCAATTGGAACACAACCCCCAATTGGAACTGAACCCCTGATTGGAGGAGAACCCCCACCGACCCCACCCTATGGAAAAAAACATAACTCCATCCTTGGCCCAATATTGGAACCATATGATACAACATAATCCTCAATCGACTGGGGGGAAACAACCTCCAACTACATCCGTTATACCCCCGAGTATAGGCCAACCATATTTAGGTACGTCCAATCCTATTTGGGGCTCGAATTCTCAAACTCACGTCCCTATTCAAGGATACAATCCCATGAGCTACTTTCCTCCACAACAACCACCGAATCTTCCCGGGTCTTCACATTATATGAAAACTTCTTATGGTCCCACTGGTTTTCCGACGAGACTCCCTCCCCAAAGCCACTAGTACCTGCATGTGAATAGACAGTTACCCGTCTTAGCCACTTTGGACCTCCCAGATCTGTCAAGGATTTTAAACTATCCAATCCGTCACTCTCCCCATTGGCCTGCTATACTAGCCAAGCTACCATCTGACATCCCTAAATTCAATGGCAAAGCAGGAGAGGACCCAAACAATCACGTCATGAATTTTCACCTTTGGTGCTCATACAACTCCTTGATGGATGACTTTATACCTTTACGTCTTTTTCAACGAACTCTCATAGGTTCTGCCGTGAAGTGGTATATAGAATTACCACGAGGTTTCTTCGCCGACTTCAACACCCTATCTATGGCTTTCCTCACCCACTACTAGTTACCGATCCGTTATGAAATGGGGACCAAGATTTTGAGTTATTTCAAACAAAACAAAGCCACTCATATATCCGATCACATTCATGAGTGGCGACGGAGACGACGTCTCATCAAACTTGAACTTAGTTGCTGGCCGAGTGGTTCACTAAATCATTTGTGAATGACATCATTCGTGACATCGCCATGGGTGGAGTTGTCACAGAAGAATAGGCCATAACTCGTGCTCAATACCTTAACCTTGTTTACTCACAAACGGGTACTCTTTACGACTTACTCCCTGATGCACCTCGTCCTTCCACTTCCACCACTTCAACCACTCCAACTGCTTCTCATGTAGCCGATGGTGTGATTAGCACTTTCCATGCCCAACCACATTTTGCCTCAAGCAACAACCCCAAACCTGCTTCTTCTAATGTTCAAAATGCTTCGTCTCCTACCCCTCCCACCGGCAAGACCTCTGAGGTAAATGCGGTTCAATATACCCCAGCCGGTAAAAACAAATTCAGAAAAGAAAAGGGTAAGAATAAGGAGGAAAAAAATACTTTGCAAGCAGAGAAAACCAAAACTCCACTTGTTGATGATAGGGATAATCACAAACCCCGATACCCTTGTCTTATCTGTGGTGATGATCACTACATGAAGGATTGTCCACGATGTTCCGAGGTTACTAAGTTCCTTCAGGGGACCTCGAAACCACCCACTCCGACCATTTTTTCCCAACCCTTCCCCTCCCAACAAAAGGCCCAATTGGTCATTCATGACCAACCTTCCCCTTCCACTATGTCCTATGTATTAATGTGTACTGTCGATTCAAGGAATAATGACATCACACTTACCACTCGAGCCAAAGATTATTCTCCCTCTAAGGAGAAGGTTGATGTTATACCTCCTTCAGTGGTCCAACCATATTCCATGAATCCACCTACCAATGGTCCTCTTCATATCGAACGATTGAGCCTTGACATAGTTCTTCGCTCCCCTCCAAAAGGTGTCATTCGGAAATCGGCTTTCAATCCTCATGCTCATGCTACCCAGAACTACAACATTGTTGAAGATCTGGCCCAAGCAACTTCCGCGATGTCACCCCTCGAAGTCCTTCAAATTTTTCCCACACAACGGAAGGCACTGTTGAAAGCTATCAGTGGAATCGACTCGACAGATAAGAATTTAATAATTTTTGACTTGGAAGATCACATTCCAAGGTTACCCCCTCAACTCGCGTTCCAAATCCAAGTGATTGTCTCCGACAAAAACGTTTGTAGAACTTTCATCGACGAGGGTGCCTCGACATGTGTCATGTCTGTTACCTATTGGAAATCCATCGGTTCTCCCTCTTTGAATGAATCCCATAACACACTCAAAGCCTTCAATGGCTCTGGTTTTAAGCCTTACGGTTTCCTTCCTTCGTTTCTAATCATGCTAGAAGGAAAAATGGTCCAAGTCGAAGTGGAAGTCTTTGATGCTCCTCTCGATTACAATGTTCTGCTTGGTCGTAGTTGGATCGATTCCATGCGCGCAGTTGTGTCGAATCTTTTTCATGTTGTACATTTCCCACATCAAGGAAAGGTAATCACCATCGACCAATTAGCCTTCTTTAACTCTGATACGTGTACTGGCAACATACCATTCATCGCCAAAACCCCACCGGGTTACGAGAACGTCGGTGTAGGTCTTCTCAAAGACTCTTCATTAATGGGTACTTTCCCCATTCCACCACCCAATGTTCCACACTCGTCTGTTGCTTCAATCAACATGATCTCCACCTCGATTCATGAAACCCCTGCGTCTCACAAACCATGGATGGTACCCAACCTTGACGATCATTTTCATTACGACGACGAAATGCCTTTAAGTCCGGTCGAATCCACCTATCAGGCCATTCAATCGGCAACCCCTTCTACCCCCTCTTGTGGTGAGTTATCTCCATATCCTTTCCAGATCATTTTTCCCACGGACGAGATGATTATGTCTATCATGGAAGACACCCCCTAGAATGATGGCCATCACTGTTCCATCCTCTTCTTGGAACAACATACCATCGAGAGCTACCAACGGATCTCGACCTCGTCGACCGTTGTCATCATTTCGCTCGTTCCCGAGTCCACACACGATGTGTTTTCCGAATGGAACTTAAGAAATATCTCACCCACTATGCCCCTTGACATATCCATCAAACCTGGAATTGTTGAAAATGTGCATATCGGAGCTTCATGTTCCCCTGATGAAATCGTCACCTACAAGTCACTTTTCAAAGAGTTTTGTGACTTCTTCGCCTAGAGCTATGAAGAAATTATGGGCATTGACCCCGACATTGTGATACATGAGATTAAGACATACCCAGACGCTAAACCCGTCCGGCAACGCCTTCGTCCAGTTCACCCACGTAAAGTGGCTGCTATCAATCTTGAAGTCGAGAAACTTCTCAAAGCCAGATTTATTTACCCGGTGGCCCTCACTGACTGGGTTTCCAATCTTGTCTCGATTGACAAGAAACAAGGCACAATACGCGTATGCATTGATTATAAGGATATTAACAAAGCTTGTCCTAAAGACAACTTTCCTACCCCCTTCGTCGATCAGATTGTCGACGATTGCACCGGAAGAAAAATCTTCTCTCTGATGGATGGCTTCTATGGATATAATCAAATCAATATTATTCCCGAGGATCAATACAAAACCACTTTCATTTGTCCTTGGGGCACTTTCACCTATCAGAAACTTCCTTTCGGTCTAAAGAACGCTAACGAAACTTTTCAGCGCGCTATGTATTATGCCTTCCATGATATCAAACACATCGTGCAACCATATCTTGATGACTTACCTACTCATTCCATGCACCGAGTCGATCATCCAATCCACCTCTGAGCCATTTTCCTCTGCTGTCGGTTTTACCATATACGCTTGAATCCTCAAAAATGCGTTTTCTGCGTAGAATCTAGCCGACTTGTAGGCTTTATTGTTTCACATCAAGGGATCAGGGTAGATCCTTTAAAGGTCGAGGTGATTCTCAATTTCCCTCCTCCTTCTACACTTCGTCAGTTACAAAGTTTGCAAGGGAAATAAAAATTTCTTCGTCGTTTCATCCTGAACTATGCCGAGATAACTCTTGGATTTACACGACTACTAAAAAAGGGGTCTGAATTCGTATGGGATACCATCACAAACAAATCCTTTGAAGCTTTGAAACTGTCCCTGACATGTGCTCCGCTTCTCTTCCCCCCCGATCACAGTCGCGATTATTTCCTTTACCTCGTAGCCTTGGATTACACCATCACTATGGTTCTCATCCAAGAGGATGATTCTCATGACGAACATGTTATCTATTACTTGAGTCGAAGTCTAACGCCTACTGAAACCAAGTATTTACTTGTCAAAAAACTGGCCTTGGAAGCTGTCCAAGCAGTTCAACGTTTCCAGCACTATATCCTCTCTCGCAAGACTACGGTAATTTCTAACTGCAACCCTATGCAACATATTCTCACACGTCAATTTCTAGGGGGAAAATACTCCGAATGGATCATGATACTCCAGGAGTTTGACTTGGAATTCAAATGAGCTAATTCCAAGAAGTCCTTAGTGTTTGTCGAGTTGATATGCGACTTTCCCTACTCTGAAACAGAAAATGTAGCAGCCGATTCATTACCTAATGAATCCCTTTTCCTAATTAGTTCCGATGATATTTGGTATGGTGATATCATCATATATCTCCAAACCCAAACTTTCTGGCCCAATTTGTCCAGTACTGACCGACGTCGAATATGCTACCAAGCCCGTCAATATATTATCCTCTGGGATACTCTTTATCATCGTGGGATTGACTCAGTTTTTCGACGCTACCTCACGTTCGACAAAGCCGAGAAAGCCTTAAATGACTGCCATTCTAGAGCCTGTGGTGGTCATATGTCTGGGTATGCTACTGCCCAGAAGATCTTATGAGCAGGGTATTTTTGGCCTTCTTTATTTAACGATTGCATAATCGCCATCCAAAAATGCCACGCTTGCCAGACCTATAATCATAAGATACAATCACATCCTGCTCCTCTTCACCCTGTGGTCTCCGTTGGTCCCTTTGCGAAATGGGGCATCGATTTCATGACATGTCACCCCCACTCGGTTAGGGGGCATGGATACATTATTGTAGCCGTAGATTATTTTACAAAATGGGCCAAGGCGATGCCGACATTTGACAATACTGGAAAGACCACAACATTATTCATTTTCAATCACATCATAGCTCTTTTTGGTGTTCCTAAGGCTATCGTCATTGACCACGGTAGCCACTTTAGAAACTTCATGATGCCTGAACTCACTGAAAAGTTGGGTTTTCGCCATGAAAACTCAACGCCCTATTACCCACAAGCCGACGGCCAAGTCGAAGCTATTAATAAAGTTCTCATAACCATCCTCCCGATTGAATGTGAGATACCCTCCTTAAAACTAGTCATCGAACTCCTACCAAACACTTCTTTCGAGGAAGAACATCTATTGTATCTCATGCGATTAGACAAAACTCGACGCGATGCTACCCTAGTCATAGAAGCCTAGAAGAAATGTGTCAAGGCCCAATACGACAAACATGTCAAGCCTCACGTTTTATCCGAAGGAGATATAGTTCTCCTCTACGAACAAGATCGAGATATGCTAGGAGCTGGAAAATTCGAAGCCATGTGGCGAGGTCCTTATATCGTTAGACAGGCTTTGGAGAAAGGAGCTTACAATTTAGTAGATTACAATGGTATCCCTTTGAGTGAACCCAGAAATGGGTTGTACTTAAAGAAGTACTATGCATAAGATCACCTGTGCATGAGTACTTGTATTTTATTGTATCATACTTCTTGTGTGTTACTGTAGTATGTTTTTTCATTATCTAGTCTCTGCCCTTATGTGACGTTGTGTTTTATTTCCAGATGTCAGAGTCTTCGCTACCCCACATTGGCTTTGCTGATGGCGCTAGCCGTAGTACTCAGAACCTTGCTTCCGCTTCTTGGGCAATTTACGCCCCTACAAACGAACTTATCACTCTACGAGGTGTGTGCCTCGGCCGTGTGACCAACAATATTGCAGAGTATAGCACCGTTAGCGAATTATTGATTGATGTTATCTCACTCGATATCCTTAACTTGGTTTTGCGACTCGATTCACAGCTCATAGTACTACAGTTAAGTAATGTCTATGCTATTCGAAGTCCTACTTTGTTATGGGTATATTTGCGAATTCGCCTCTTGGAACGTTATTTTGATTATATTGAGTATCATCATATTCCTAGATGTCTAAATACATTAACTGATGCATTAGCTAAATATGTATTAGATAGACATTTGGGTCATTTATAAATCAATCACATCACAAGTATCACACAACACAAGATAAGTCGGTAGAAGCCGTATGTATATATAACAATCAAAAACGTTTTTTACAAAAAAGTTTTATCCAAGGACCAAAATTTCAAAATATGAAGCTCATAGCTTCTACAAAGTGACATCATGGATGACATTCACGTTAACACATGACTGCCCGGGCAACCCTATGAAGCAGTCGGCCAACAGACTCTGACACCCCCACCGTATGACGTTGATAACGTCGCGAGACCTCTCCAAGAGGCATGTCTGGAATGTCTGCAGTCAAACCCTCTAATTTTTGTTCCACTGCCTCATAATCTTCAACGTCCTATTGTGGTACTGGAGCCACCTCTCCTCATCACTGAATAGGAGATGTACCCGGAGGTCAATAAGGCCCTACGTCTATGTCATCAAAAAAGAATTTTTGTAATTAGACCTTGGACAAACATAAAAACATATGCATATGATAAAATTCACAAAAACATTTA
Source organism: Picea glauca (assembly GCA_000966675.3). Taxonomy (NCBI): domain Eukaryota; kingdom Viridiplantae; phylum Streptophyta; class Pinopsida; order Pinales; family Pinaceae; genus Picea; species Picea glauca. The sequence continues at coordinate 355,990 of JZKD02S0597499.1, read as the reverse complement.
AAAAGTAAAAAATGTGTACTTCTTACCGAGATCCCCCCACTGAGTGCCCTCATGTAGGGCCAAGTCTGGATCCCCTCAGAAGTCCAACCCGACATAGGCATAATCATCGACCATCAGCATCTGTGGTCGCAACTAGTCAAAGAAGGAATCATTGTATTTGATAATTGGTCTAGCTACATGTCGAGCCATGAGGTTACACCACCTCAACATTCTTGGATCCTCTGGAGCTGATAAACCCCACTCAGCCTGCAACCTCAGCAAGGGAACCCTCTCAAGAAAGAAGGACAACAATAATGACCCGTACCTGAATTTCTTCAGGTCACCTCTCCTGCATTTGGTCAACTGCCTCTTCACGCTACGAAGCACTGCGTCTGACCAGTTAAAAACCCAAGGCTTAGTACACTCTATGGCATACTGAAAGTAGATATGGAGAGCCATGTGTGGAGCAGAACTCCCATCCATATGAGCAATGGTGAACAAAATAGTGTGAAGGGTCAGATCTTGGACCCCCCAAATGGCCACTTTTCCTTTGCTCCTTTCCAACTCTGGAACACGGTACTGACGACAATACTCACTCATAGGTAGCCCACCACCTTAGATACCAGTCAAGCTAGTGTGGTACCCATGCCATGAAAACCTTGTCAAGAAATAAACGTCCTCGATATCCAAGGACAATGTGTGGACCCCCACATGGAATACTTGTTGGTCCACGTCCCACATATGAACGAGGTACTCCAACAGCCTGACTTGGACCTTCATGCCTGGGATTCGAAATAATTTTAGGAGACCACAGTCTCATAAAGAGGCAAAGGTGCCCAAGTTACTCCTGGAAATAGCATCATCTTCTTCATGCTCTCTTTCATGCCATTCTAGAACCATGGTGACATCCAAATGCCTGCACAAGAACCATAAGAAGAAGGTCAACAACTCTCTTCAAGACTTGGTAAATTTTTTATTGAGAAAACATTAAAGAAGTTTTTCATTTTTCCATTTTCACAGGTGCCCCTTTGGCATAGTGAGAGGTTCTCATAGGTGCCTTTGGGGCCACCTGTGAGAATCATGCATTCTCACAGGTCCCGTGTGGCTAGCCTGCGAGAACGCTTGAGCGCAAATTTGAGCCCTAAAACAAGCTCAAAATTTTGAAATTTACCAATGAAAATTAAAAATTGAACCATGAAAAGATAGAAGACAAGGAGCTCACCTCACTTTCAGAGATGGTTCACCAAATGGTTGTTCGTACCTTTCGCAATCGAGCACTGAAATTCAAGGGCAAAACAGGGGTTTTGAGCTAAAATCTTGGCAAATTTACAATGACTATGGTAAAAAGAACTTTTACCCACTTATATTTACTTTTTACCATTTTGATTGGTTTTTATAATTGTTTTATTTATCAAACCTAATGCCTAATACCCCTATGAGTGTGACTTTTTGCAGACTTGACAACTTCGACGTCCATACGCCGGGATACAAATATTTTTTCTCTTTTTCATCGCATGTTTGAATTATTTTTTTAGGTTTTTTTGCACAAAACCTCGAGCTTGGTCTTTGTTCATTCTCACGCTCGAAAATACATGAGAACATAATCAAGCACACTTTTATCACTTTTTCGGGCTCAACAAGGTTATACGAAAAAGGAACCCCCTGGAGTCCTCTTTAAGCTCTTTTCAGACTCTCTACATATGAAAATATTGCCGAGCGACCTTGCTATTTTGACGCTCGTTAAAGTATTTGAAGAAAGCGTATGTTGGGCGATAATTTATCTCTTTTTCGGTCTCATAAGACTATTTTACAAAAAATGAACTGAGAGAGTTCTCTTTTGAGTGTTTTTCCAGACTCTATAATCATGAAAAACCTTCGAGTTGTCTATCTTTGGACTTGTTAAACAAACATCCAAAGACCCATAATGTGACCGAACCACTCCTTTATAGGGTTCGTTAAACATACTCCGAAGGACTCATCCAAAGGATGACCTTACATCAACAAGAATATGTTATCCTCCTCAAGATTGCGTAAAAATAAAGAGGTACTCGAAAGAAATGGTGGGGGAAAATTTAGGAAAGGGATGTGTTTTCGTATTCATATTATTGGCAGTAAGTGTTGCTCTTGAACATGACACCCCCCTATTCGTTATCTGAATCCGGTTTGGGAAATCCATTTGTCTCTCATTCAACTTTCTACAAGGTCATATCCCGAGTCGTCTCTAAGTCAATGCTGCCAAATCATTGGTCGTGTCATTCATATGTTCAAGAGAAGTTCATCCGAAACCTCTATTGAGTCAGCCATCTGAAGTTGTCCATTCTCTCTGTGTCGTCCTTCCCTGTGTCCAGTTCAACTTACATCATATTCTGTTCCACCTTCAAAATCTGTTACTCATTTTGTGTCATTGATGGGGGATACATCAAGGCCCTCCTGTGACGAGTTTTGTTCCGTCGACTCCAGCTCATTATCCGTAAACAAGACTTAGAAATTATTTGGTACCTTGGAACTTGCATGCCTCAATGGCAGGTTTCTTCGCTCTTGACAATGGGTTTTCATCATTGACCTCTGATCGGGAGATTCTGTCAAATGTTTGACCTCAACTCATTTATTCACATTCGGTGTATTTTACTAGTGTACCTTGGGAGTCATTGACATTAATGGCGATTTCCCTCGCACTTGTTAATGGTTTCATCAATGACCGGTAATCAAGTGGTTTCTACCATGTTTGACTTCAACACATGTAATCACATGGTTAGATTTGTACTTTTAGGTGATGGGATTGAAGACCCTAGGTCTCATCTCTTTGATCCAGGCTGCGATGGAATATGTATAATTTTCTGACACAGAGATCCACTTTGTATGTCTCGTGGCTATGTCGTTTTAATTTGAATCTTCTTGCATGGATCCACAGTGTATTCTTGGTGGCTATGCGATATTTTGACGGCATGGATCCACAGTGTATGATTGGTGGCCATGACTTATGTTTATGATGTCATCTATCTGTGATCTGAGTATGGGAATGCCTACCTCAACACTAGGATGATATTCTACAGATGCTTGGTTGTTTGTAGGTTTCTGATTAGGTGCGCTCCTGGTTTCCTTCACACACACGTAGTTTACAAAGTATTTAGGTTGTCACTGATTATGGCCTCATACTTTGGGGGGCATTCTGTTACACATGATTTTGGTCATCTTGATTATGTATTAACAATAGTGTACTCAGGCTCCCAACAAGAACTTTCTCCTGAGAAAAATGGCATTTATCTCCTTCCAGAAAACATATTTTCAAAGTGAGTTCGCAGGCTACATATGGCCTAGGGTACGAAAATGACCCATTCTCGTAGACCACCTTCATCTAGGGTGAGAACTTCTCACAGGTTTCTCTATACACAGGGTGCAAACTTGTTTTTAAGCTTGTAGAAGAGAAGAAGTCTCGAGGGTTCTAGAAGGGAATCTTCTAGAAAATGAGTTGGCATTTGTATGGTTGTCCTTTTACTGGATTCTCTGATTTGGTGGGATCATTCTCATCCATGTAACCATCTCACCCTCTCTTATATATTGAAAGGATTCTCATGGAAAAGGTTAAGAAAGATTAATTGAAGAATTGGTGAATGAATTGTGTGAAGAACCCAGCTTGAACAGAAGCTTGGAGACTCTAGTAGGTCTATCAAGAGGAATTGGATCTTCTACATGCAAGGACAGAGAAAGTGCGTGTCTTGGAACCAAGAGTCACCGAAAGGAATCTTGCGACATCAAGGCAATCAGGTTGTATCTTCTACTTTCAATTAATATGATACAACGACATGTCCTTTTCCCATAAAGTCATTCTTACTTTATTGTGTAATTCCTTGATCATATACATAAGTTGACGATTGAATACATTTTTCTATCTTCACTTTGGTTGGTTTGTGTTGTCTTGGTCTTGACCTAACAAAAGCATCGAAGGGAAGTGGGAGCAAAAGAGACTTAAGGAAGCGATACAAAGGTATGTCTCTTGTTCCTCCTTATTAGCTAATTCAATGGTCGTAACTTAGGGAAAGATTCATGTCCTATCATGTTTTGTTCTAGATCCAGGTGGATCTAGGGAGATCTGTTAGTTTCTTCACCTACCGATTAGTCTGATAACAACCATCAGTATGGTCTTGGTTCAATAGGACGATATTCTCAAAGAGCATGTGATTTATTACCTAAGTCGAGGCTTGGTTGGGCCGAAAATCAACTACTCCCATGTTGAGAATCTTGCGTTGGCAATAGTGCATGCTATCCAATGGTTTCGTCATTATATTATGCTTCGTAAGACCACCGTCGTTGTCGTTGTGAATCCGTTTCAATACGTGTTGAAACAACGCATCATCGATGAAAATATCACTAGATGGATTGTTATCCTCCAAGAATTTAACTTGGATTTTGTTTCCGTGAAATCGAAAAAGTCACTAGTCTTTGCGGAACTTGTCTCGAAACTTCCAGTCGAATTAGGTGATGTTACGCCCAAAGAATCATCTATTAAAGGAGATATTTTTTTGATTTCATCTTCAGACCCCTACTATGGAAATATACTAGTCTATCTCCAGAATTTGAAGTGCCCCGCCTCTACTTCTCGCGATGAGCATCGATGTATATGCCATCAGGCATGAAACTATCTCATACTCGATGACACTTTGTATTGTCGAGGTGTAGATTGCTTCCTTCATCGGTGCATCATTCACGAAGAAGTGGAACTCGTTCTTAATGACTGCCACATTGGAGCATGTGGTGGTCATTTTTCTGGGTTGTAAATAGCCCAAAAGATTCTATGAGACAGTTACTTTTGGCCAACATTAATCAAAGATTGCATTGAATCGGTCAAGAAGTGCCACCCATGTCAGATATTCTCTCGGAAGATGAGCACACATCCTTCTACCATTTTTCCCATCATTATTGTTGGTCCATTTACCAAATGGGGGATTACTTTTACTACATGCCACCCAATTTCATACAGGGGACATCGTTATATCATCGTAGTGGTGGACTACTTCACAAAGTGGGTCGAAGCTATGTCGACATTTAATAATGATGGCAAGACAACAACTCTCTTTATTTTCAACCAGATAATAGCAAGGTTCAACATCCTGAAGACGATTTTCACTGACCATGGAAGTCTTCTAGAAAAAAATGATGTCTGAGTTATCATTAAAGCTTGGGTTGAGGCAAGAGAATTCATCACTCTAATACCGACAAGTGAATGGTCAGGTGGAAAATGTGAATAAGTCCATGTAGACTATTCTGCAGCGAATGATCAATTCTGCCAATCAAATTAGCATTCTATGTTGTACTCAACATTATGGTATTACCGAATGTTTATAAATATTTCCACTGGTCTCTCACATTTTCAACTCGTTTACAGGATGGAAGCAGTTTTTCCTATAGAGTGCCAGATCCCATCTTTGAAGTTGGCAGTACAGTTATTTCCAGACACTTCACTTCTTGAGGAATTCTTATTATATCTTGAGCAGATCGATGAGAAACGTCATGATGCAGCCTTGGCCAATGAGGCTCACAATAAATGAGCAAAGTTTCAATATGATCGGTCCATTCATCCTCATGTTTTCTCTGAAGGCGACCTTGTCCTAGTCTATGACCAAGATAAGGATCCCCTGGGGGCAGGCAAGTTCAAACCCATGTGGTTTAGACCTTTCATCGTGAAAGAGGTCTTAAATAAGGGTGCTTATCATCTAGTTTACTTTGAGGGAAATGCTTTGGTGGAGCCTAGAAATGGGCTCTACCTCAAGAAGTATTGCCCGTAGGTTGGTCACCTTGGGTGACTTCTTGTACATATATATAGTTCTTATAGAGTTAGTTTTTGTCTTTTTTTGTTGTGGACATGGAATTACTGATGTCATATTTTTCGTTGTTGCAGATGTCAAGTGAATTAGAGGTGTTCCTTGGGTTCATGGACGATGTCAACTGACACACTCAGAGGCTTTCTTTTGCAGCCTGGGTGATTTTCATGCCTCAAGGCCAGTGGCTATCTTCTAGATTTATCTATCTAGGTGACTGTTATCGGACTAATCGGTAGGTGCAGACACTAACAGATCTCCCTAGATCCACTTGGATCTAGAACAAAATAGGACAAGACATTAATCTTTCCCTAAGTTTTGACCATTGAATTAGCTAGTAGGAAGGAACAAGTAACATACCTTTGTATCGCTTCCTAGGGTCTCTGTTGCTCCCGCTTCGCTCCGGTGCTCTCGTGAGGTCAAGACTAAGACAACACAAACCAACCAAAGTGAAGATAGAAAAATATATTCAACTGTCAACTTATGTGTATGATCAAGGAATTACACAATAAAGCGAAAATGACTTTATGGGAAAGGGACATGACACTGTATCATATTAATTAAAAGTAGAAGATTACAACTTGACCGCCTTGATGTCGCAAGATTCCTTTCGATGGCTCTTGGATCCAACACACACACTTTCTCAATCCTTGTATGAAGAAGATCAAATCCTCTTGATAGACTTGCTAGAGTCTCCAAGCTCCTGTTCAAGCTAAGTCCTTCACACAATTCTTTCACCAATTCTCCAATGAATCTTTCTTAACCTCTTCCATGAGAATTACATCAATATATAGGAGAGAATGAGATGGTTACTTAGATAAGAATGATCCCACAATATCAGGGAATCCAGTACAAGGATAACCATTCGAATGCTAACACATTCTTCTAGAAGATTCCCTTCTAGAACCATCGAGAATTCACCTTTTTCCAAGCTTTAGAGAAGGTTCGAACCCTAGCTATATTACACAGTGTGAGAAGTTCGCACCCTATCTTAAAGCAGCCTGCGAGAATGGGTCATTCTCGCACCCTGGGATACTAGCAACTTGCGAACTCTCTTCAAAAGTGAGTTTTCTGGGAAGAGATAAATATCACTTTTCTCAGGAGAAAGTTCTTATGAGAAGCTTGAGTACACCAACAACAATACATCATCATGATGACCAAAATCATGGGTAACAGAATGCCCCCCAAAGTATGAGGCCGGAACTAGTAACAACCGAAAGACTTTGTAAACTGCATGTGTGTGTCGGAAACCAGGAGCACACCTAATCAAAAACCTGCGAACAACCAAGCATCTGCAGAATATCATATACATCAATTCTGAGGTAGGCATTCCCATAATCAGATCACAAATGGATGACATTGTAGACATAGGCCATGGCCACCAATCATACACTATGGATCCATGCTGTCAAAATATAGCATAGCCACCAGGAATACACTGTGGATCTATGCAAGAAAATTCAAATTAAGACGACATAGCCACGAGACACACAAAGTGGATCTATGTGTCACAAATTATACATACTCCATCGCAACATGGATAAAGAGATGATATCCAGAGTCTTCAATCTCGTCACCCAAAAGTACGAATCTAACCATGTGATTACATGTGTTGAATTCGAACATGGTAGAAACCACTTGATTACCGGTCATTGATGAAACCGTTAACAAGTGCGAGGGAAATTATCATTGATGTCAATGACTCCCAAGGTACTCTAGTACAATCCATCGAGTGTGAATGAATGAGTTGAAGTCGAACATCCGATGGAATCTTTCGATTATGGCTCAATGATGTAAACCCACTGTCGAAAGTGAGGAAACCTGCCATTGAGGCATGCAAGCTCCAAGGTACAAAAGAATTTCTAAGTCTTGTTTTCAGATAATGAGCTGAAGTCAATGAAACAAAACTCATCACAGGAGGGCCTTGATGTATCCCCCATCAATGAAATGAAATGAGTAATAGATTTTGAAGGTGAAACAGAGTTTGATGTAAATTAAACTGGACACAGGGAAGGCCGACACAGAGAGAATGGACAACTGCAGATGGCCGACTCAATAGAGGTTTCAGATGGACTTCTCTTGAACATATGAATGACACGACCAATGTTTTGGTAGAATTGACTCAAAGACGACACAGGGAATGACCTTGTAGCAAATCGAATGAGAGACGAATGGATTTCCCAAACCAGATTCAAATATAATGAATAGGGGGTGTCATGTTCAAGAGCGACACTTACTGCCAATTAATACAAAGATGATAACATATCCCTTTCCCAAATTTTCCTCCACCATTTTTGGTGAGTACCTCTTTATTTTTACGCAAGCTTGAGGAGGATAACATATGCTTGTTGATATAAGCTTATCCTTCATATAAGTCCTTCGGAGTATGTTTAACGAACCCTAAGAAGGAGTGGTTCGGTCCCATTACGGGTCCGTCGATGTTTGTTTAACGAGTCCAAAGATAGAAAACTCGAAGGTTTTTCATGATTATAGAGTCTGGAAAAACACTTAAAAGAGAACTCTCTTAGTTCCTTTTTCATAAAGTAGTCTGATGAGACCGAAAAAGAGATAAATTATCGCTCACCAGACGCTTTCTTCAAATACTTTATCAAGCGTGAAAATAGCAAGGTCGCTCAACTATCTTTTCATGTTTAGAGAGTCTGAAAAGAGCTTAAAGAGGACTCCAGGGGGGGTTCTTTTTTCGTATAACCTTGTTGAGCTCGAAAAAGTGATAAAAGTATGCTCGATCCTGTTCTCATGTATTTTCGAGCGTGAGAACGGACAAAGACCATGCTCGAGGTTTTATACAAAAACCATAAAAAACAATCAAAACATGCGATGACAAAGAAAAAATACATCCGCATCCCTGTACATGAACATCGAAGTCGTTACGCCTGCAAAAGTTACACTCAAAAGGGCATTAGGGATTAGGGTTTAATAAATAAATAATTCTAAAAAACCAAATAACATGGTAAAAGTAAATATAAATAAATAAAAACTCTTTTTACCATATCATTTTCACTTTTCACTATTTGAGCCCCAAAACCCCTCTTTTACCCTTGAAATTTGGCGTCAGATTGCGGGAGTTACGAGCATCCATTCGATGAGTTGTCAGTGACAGTGAGGTAGGCTCTTTGTCCTCTACTCTTTCATGGTTTCATTTTTCATTTTCATTGGTTAAAACACATTTTTTGAGTTTGTTTTGTGAGCCCTACTTGCGCTCAACCATTCTCGCAAGTGGGCTACACGGGACTTGCGAGAATGGGTCATTCTCACAGGTGAGCCCACAACAGCCTGCGAGGTTCTCACACTATACCTAAAGGGCACCTGCGATAACCACAAAGCACAATTTTTTTTTTTAAATTTTCTCAATGAAAGAGAACCAATTCATGAATAGAGTTACTAATCCTATTCTTGTGCTTCTTATGCAGGTATTTGGCCATAAAAATGGTTCTTGAATGGCGCGAAAGGGAGAATGAAGAAGACAATGCCATTGTTGGAAATCATCCACCCACTATTGCCGCTTTGGGAAACTGTGGTTTTCTGAAGTACTTTCATATCCTGGGCATGAGGGCCCAAATCAGGTTATTAGAGTACCTTGTGCATACGTGGGTTCCTGATCAGTAGGTATTTCATGTAGGGGTCCACACATTGTCCTTAGATATTGAGGACATTTACTTCTTGACTGGACTGTCACGGTGGGGGTACCACGTGAGCCTGACTAGTAGCAGAGGTGGTGGGCTACCCATGAGTGAGTATTGTCGCTTACACTGTGTTCCCGAGGCAGAGAGGAAGAAAGGGAAAGTAGCTATTTGGGGAGTACAGGATTTGACCCTCCGTACTATTTTGTTCACCATAGCTCAGATGGCTGGGAGATCCTCTCCTCACATGGCACTACAGAGTTACTTCCAGTATGCCATAGAGTGTAAAGAACCTCCGGTTTTTAACTGGGCAGATGCTGTGCTTCGTAGTATGAAAAAACAGTTGACCAAATGCAGATGAGGCGACCTGAAGAAATTCGGGTACGGATCTTTGTTAGTGTCCTTATTTCTCGAGAGGGTTCCATTACTGAGACAATAGGTGGAGTGGAATTTACCGGCTCCCAGGGATCCAAGAATGTTGAGATGGTGTCAGCTCATGGCCCGACACGTAGCTGGACCAATTATCAAGTATGATGATGCCTTTTTCGACTGGCTGCGACCATAGATGTTGATGGTTGACGATTATGCTTATGCCGGGTTGGATTTCCGAGGAGATCCAGACTTAGTCTTGCCGGAGGATGCTCAGTGGGGGGAACTTGGTAAGAAGTACACAATTTTTTCCTTTTTAAATGTTTTTGTTAATTTTATCATATGCAAATGTTTTTTATATGTTCGTTCAAAGACTAAATACAAAATTCATTGTTGATGACACAGATGTGGGACCTTATCGACCTCCTAGTACTTCTCCCATTCAACGACGAGGAGAGGTAGCACCAGTGCCACAATGGGAAGCCGGGGATTATCAAGCAGTGGAAAAAAACCTAGAGGGTTTGACAGTAGATATTCCAGACATGCCTCTTGGAGAGGTTCCACGACGTGATCAACGTCATAC
>JZKD02S0597499.1:324264-345413 GCA_000966675.3 Picea glauca | reverse complement strand
ATTCAATGTAATCAAAATAACGTTCCAAGAGGCGAATTCGCAAATACACCCGTAACAAAGTAGGACTTCGAATAGTATAGACATTACTTAACTATAGTACTACAAGCTGCGAATCAATTCACACAACCAAGTGACAGATTCCAAGCGAGATAGCATCAACCAATAATTCAATAACGACGCTATACTTTGCAATGTTGTTGGTCACACGGCCGAGACACACACCTCATAAGGAGACAAGTTCATTTGTAGGGGCGTAAATTGCCCATGCAACGGAAGCAAGGTTCTGAGTACTACGGCTAGCACGATCAGCGAAGCCAATATAGGGTAGTGAAGACTTCAACATTTGGAAATCAAACACAACGTCACATAAGGGTAGAGACCAGATAATGAMAAAAGCAAGCTATAGTAACACACAAGAAGTATGATACAATAAAAATACAAGTACTCGTGCACAGATGATTTTATGCATAGTACTTCTTCAAGTACAACCCATTCCTGAGTTCACTCAAAGGTATACCATCATAATCTACTAAATCATAAGCTCCTTTTTCCAAAAATCGTCAAACAATATAAGGACCTTGCCACATGGCTTCGAATTTTCTAGCTCCTAGCATATTTCGATCTTGATCATAGAGAAGAACGAGATCTCCTTAAGAGAAAATGTGAGGCTTGACATGCTTGTCGTATTGGGCCTTGACACGTTTCTTCTGAGCTTCTATAACTAGGGTAGCATCGCGTTGAGTTTCTTCTAATCGCATAAGATATAATAGATGCTCTTCCTCAATAGAAGTGTTTGGTAGGATTTCAACAACTAGTTTTAAAGAGGGTATCTCGCATTCAATTGGGAGAATAGCTTCCAAACCATAGACTAACCGGAAAGGTGTAAACCCAGTAGAAGATTTGACGGATGTCCGGTAAGCCCACAATGCCGAAAACAACATTGTGTGCCAACTTATTTTGTGAATCCTTATCATTCGTCAGAGCATAGTTATGAGAACTTTGTTAATTTCTTCGACTTGGCCGTTGGCTTGTGGGTAATAGGGCATTGAGTTATCATGGTGAAGACCCAACTTTTTAGTAAGTTCAGACATCATGAAGTTTCTGAAGTGGCTACCATGATCAGTGATGATAGCTTGGGGAACACCAAAATGAGGTATGACGTGATTAAAAATGAATAATGTTGCGGTCTTTCCAGTGTTTTCAAATGTCGGCATCGCCTCGACCCATTTCGTAAAGTAATCGACGAATACAATGATGTAACCATGCCCCCCGGTCGAGTGAGGGTGACATGTCATGAAATCGATGCCCCATTTCGCAAAGGGACCAACGAAGACCACAGGGTGAAGAGGAGAAGGATGTGACCGTATCTCGTTATTATAGGTCTGGCAAGCATGGAATTTTTGAACGACGATTATGCAGTCGTTAAATAAAGAAGGCCAAAACTACCCTGCTCGTAAGATCTTCTGGGCAGTAGCATACCCAGACATATGACCACCACAGGATCCAGAATGGCAGTCATACAAAGCTTTCTCAGCTTTGTCGAACGTTAGGAAACATTGAAAAACAGAGTCAATCCCCCGACGATAACGAGTATCCCCGAGGATAATATATTGACGAGCTTGATAGCGTATGCGACGTCGGTCAATACTATACAAAGTTGCCCAGAAAGTTTGGGTTTGGAGATATATAATGATATCACCATACCAAATATCACCAGTGCTGATAAGGAAAAGAGATTCATCGGGTAATGAATCAGCTGCTACATTTTCCGTTGCAGAATGGGGAAAATCACATATCAACTCAGCAAACACCAAGGACTTCTTAGACTTGGAACGTTCGAATTCCAAGTCAAACTTCTGGAGTATCACAATCCATTTGGAGTATTTTCCCCCTAGCAATTGACATGTGATAATGTGTTGCATAGGGTTGCAGTGATAAATCACTCTAGTCTTGTGCGAGAGGATATAGTGTCGGAAGCATTGGACGGCTTGGATGGCAGCCAAGGCCAGTTTTTCGACATGTAAATACTTGATTTCAGTAGGCGTTAGATTGCGACTCAAGTAATAAATAACATGTTCTTCGTTAGTATCATCCTCTTGGACGAGAACCATACCAATGGTGTAATCCGAGGCAACAAGGTAGAGAAAATAATCGTGACTGTAATCGGGGGGAAAGAGAAGCGGAGCACGCGTTAGGGACAATTTCAAAGCTTCAAAAGCATTGTTGGAAATGGTATCCCAGACAAACTCTGAACCCTTTTTGAGGAGCCGCATAAATCCATGAGTTATCTCGGCATAATTTGGGATAAAACAACAAAGAAAGTTTGCTTTCCCCTGCAGACTTTGTAACTGGCGAAGAGTATAAGGAGGAGGGAGATTAAGGATTGCCTCAACCTTTAAAGGATCCACCCGGATCCCTTGACGTGAAACGATAAAACCTAGAAGGCAGCTAGATTCCACGCAGAAAACACACTTATGAGGATTTAAACGTATACGGTAGAACCGACAACGAATGAAAATGGATTGGAGGTGGGTTGGGTGGTCGACTCGGCGCATTGAGTGAGCGGGTAAATCATCTAAATATGGTTGAACAATGTGCTTGATATCATGGAAAGCATAAGACATAGCGCGTTGAAAAGTTGTGCCAGCGTTCTTGAGACCGAAAGGAAGTTTTCGATAGGCAAAAGTACCCCAAGGACAAATAAAAGAAGTCTTATGTTGATCCTCGAGAACAATGTTTATTTGATTATACTTGGAGAAACCATCCATGAGAGAGAAGATTTCACTTTCGACGCAATCATCAACAATCTGATCGACGAAGGGGGTAGGAAAGTTGTCTTTGGGACAGGCTTTGTTGATATCCCTATAATCAACGCATACGCGAATGGTGCCTTGTTTCTTGTCAATCAGGACAAGATTGGAAACCCAGTCTGTGAGAGCCACTAGATAAATAAAGTTGTCTTCCAGAATTTTCTCGACTTTGAGCTTGATAGCAGTCGCCTTACGTGGGTGAACTGGATGAAGGCATTGTCGGATGGGTTTAGTGTCGGGGTATGTCTTTATCTCATGTATCAAAATCTCAGGGTTGATACCCGACATTTCTTCGTAGCTCCATGCGAAGATGTCACAAAACTCTTTGGAAAGGGATGTGTAGGTGACGACTTCGTCAGGAGAACACGAAGCTCCGATATGGACATTTTCAACAATCCCAGGTTTGACGGATATGTCAAGGGGAATAGTGGGCGAAATATTGCTTAAGTTCCCTTCAGAAAACACATCGTGTGTGGACCCGGGAACAGTTGAGATGACGACAACGGTCGATGGGGTCGAGATCCGTTGGTAGTTCTCAAGGGTATGTTTCTCCAGAAAGAGGATGGAACGATGATGTCCATCATCCCAAGGGGTGTCTTCCATGACATACATGATCATCTCATCTGTGGGAAAAATGACACGAAAAGGATCGGGAGACAACTCACCAAGAGAGGGGGTAGAAGGGGTTGTCAATTGAATGGCCTGATAGGCAGATTCGACTGGACTTAATGACATTTCATCTCCATAAAGAAGATGATCTCCAGGGTCAGGTACTATCCAGGGGTCGTGAGACACAGGAAGTTCATGAATCGAGGTGGAGATCATGTTGATTGAATAAACAAACGAGCATGCAACATCGGGTGGTGGAATGGGGAAAGTACCCATTAACGAAGAGTCTTTTAGAAGGCCTACACCGACGTTCTCATAACTCGATGGGGTTTTAACGATGAACGGTACGTTTCCAGTACGAGTATCAAAATTAAAGAAGGCTAGTTGGTCGACAGTGATGACCTTTCCTTGATGTGGGAAACGTACCACATGGAAAAGGGTCGACACAACTACACACATGGAATCGATCCAGTTGCGGCCAAGCAGAAGATTATAATCAAGGGGAGTGTCAAAGACTTCCACTTCGACTTGGACCATTTTTCCTTCTAACATGATGGGAAATGAAGGAAGGACACCGTAGGGCTTAAAACCGAAGCCGTTGAAGGCTTTAAGAGTGTTCTGGGATTCATTCAAAGAAGGAGAGCCAATGGCTTTCCAGCAAGAAAGAGACATGACACACGTCAAGGCACCCTCGTCGATAACAGTTCGACACATGTTTTGTTAAGAGACAATCACTTGGATATGGAATGCGAGTTGAGGGGGTAACCTTGGAATGTGTTCTTCCAAGTCAAAAATTATCAGATTCGAATCCGTCGGGTTGATTCCACTGATAGCTTTCAACAGTGCCTTTAGTTGTGTGGGACAACTTTGAAGGACTTCGAGGGCTGACATTGAAGAAGGTGCTTGGGCCAGATCTTCAACAATGTTGTAGTTCTGGGTAGCACGAGCATGAGGATTGAAAGATGATTTCCGAACGACGCCCTTTGGGGGGGGTCGAAGAACTGTGTCGAGGCTCAGTCATTCAAGATGAAGAGGACCGTTTGTAGGTGGAGTCGCGGGAGAGGTTTGTACCAAGGAAGGAGGTAGATCATCAACCTTCTCTTTATAGGGAGAACAATGTTTGGCTCGAGTAGTGAGTGCAACGTCTCTCTGCTTTGAATCGCCAGTACACATCAAAACATAGGATGTAGTAGAAGATGAGGGTTGGTCATGAATGACCAACTGAGCCTGTTATTGAGACGGGAAGGGTTGGGACAAAACGGTCGGTGCAGGTGGTTTTCGAGCTCCTTGAAGGAACTTAGTGACCTCGACGCATCGTGGACAATCCTTCATGTAGTGATCATCACCACAGATAAGACAAGGGTATCAAGGTTTGCGCTTATCCTAATCATCAACAGGGGTAGTTTTGGTTTGCTCTGCTTGAGAATTATTTTTTTCCTCCTTATTCTTACCTCTCCCCTTTTTAGATTTAATTTTACTAGCTGGGGTAGATTAGACTGCATTTACCTCAGAAGTCTTGCCGGTGGGAGGGGCAGGAGACGAAGAATTTTGAACATTAGAAGAAGCAGGTTTGGGGTTTGTGCTTGAGGCGGAATGTGGTTGGGCCTGGAAAGTGCCAATCACACCATCAGCTGCATGTGAAGCAGCTGGAGTAGTTGAAGTGGTGGAAGTGGAAGGACGTGGTAAGTCAGGTAGTAAATCGTAAAGGGTTCCTGTTTGTGAGTAAACGAGGTCAAGATATTGAGAACGACTTATGGCCTATTCTTCCGTGACTACTCCAACCATGGCGATGTCACGACCGATGTCATTCACAAATGATTTGGTGAACCATTCTACCAGCAATTGATCGGGGAGTTCAAGTTTAATAAGACGTCGTCGTCGTCACCACTCATGAATTTGATTGGATATATGAATGGCCTTGTTCTGTTTGAAAGAAGTCAAAATCTCGGTCCCCGTGTCATAACGAATCGGTAACTGGTAGTGTGTGAGGAAATCCATAGCTAGGGTGTTGAAGTCAGAGAAGAAACCTCATGGCAATTCTATATACCACTTCGCAGCAGAACCTGTGAGGGTTCGTTGAAAAAGATGTAAACGAATAGAGTCATCCATCAACGAGTTGGATGAACACCATAGGTGAAAAGTCATAATGTGATTGTTTGGTTCCTCTCCCGCTTTCCCGTCGAATTTAGGAATGTCTGATGGTAGCTTGACTAGGATAGCAGGCCATTGGGGAGGGTGACGAATTGGATTATTTAAAATCCTTGAAAAATCCAGAAGATCCAAAGTGGCTATGAAGGGTAACTGTCGATTCACCTACAGGTACTAGTGGCTTTAGGGAGGAAGCCCTGTCGACCAACCAGTAGGACCATAAGCAGTCTACATATAATGTGAAGAGCCAGGCATATTCGGTGGTGGTTGAAGAGGATAGTATCTCATAGGATTGTACCCTGGAACAGGGACTTGAGTTTGAGCATTCTCCCTCCAAATGGGATTGAAAGAACCTGGATATGGTTGGCCCATACTAGGGGGTATTACAGACGCAGCTGGAAACTGCTGCCCCCCAGTCGATTGAGGAGGATGTTGTATCAACTGATTCCAATACTGGGCCAAGGACGGAGGTATTTTTTGCCCATAAGGCGGGGTCGGTCCTCCCATCGAAGGTGGTGTTCCAATTGGGGGTTGTGTTCCAGTTGGAATTTGCGTTCCAGTAGGAATTTTCTCACTGAGAGGGGGTTGAGTCATACCACCTTGGTGAAATTGTCCACCGACGAGAATCTGATAATTTGGTGTGAATGACGGAATAGTGCCACTAGGATAAATACTGCCAGTAGAAGAGGAAGAAGGTCCTCCAAAAGGAAATTGAGGGAGTGTTAGAATAAAACCAGGAAGAGAGTTCCCAGAATAAGAAGGACCATCAGGAGAGCCGAATGGGGTTTGTGTAGGAGTGGGAATGGAAGCATTCAACGCATGGTATCCGGGTGGTAGTGTCAGAGTGACGTTGGGCGTTCACAGTGTGCTGATGGGAGAGAGACTAACCGTAGTAAACCCGGTTGGAACACTCGTAGTATCTGTGATATGGGCCATTTCGGTAGGGATGGTAAAGTGATAGGCGGTAGTAAATGGTACTGTCTCTGGACTAGAGATTTCAGAAATCACAGATGAACCTGGACCAAAAAGGTCCCGTCAAAAAACGCCCGTAGACCAAAAAAGATCTCGGCCTTCTATGCCTGGAAAGGGTCCAACTGGTGATCCAGAAGAGGTAACAACTAAGTCTCCGGAAGAATTCAGTCGCATAAATGGTCACTCAGAATCAGGGTGAAGTCGAAAGTCCTCTCGAGTATTGGTGATTCAAAAATGTTCGAGAGAGTCATTTTGTTCCACTTGTGGCGTGGTGACGACTGTGACTTCACGTTGCCGAGGAGAGCCCTCAGGTGTACCTGTAGGAAAGGGTTGAGAACCTTCCAGATGCTCTGGAGATAAACCCTGCATTCTACATGAATGACGTGGAGGAGCTATTGTAAATGAGTGACAAACTTCACGAAGAAAATTGTATGGTCAACTTTGGTAAAAATAACATGCGCTAGTAAACAAAATCTAGGAAGAAACACCAAGCAAACAAGACCTTCTAATTCTGAAGTCACTAGTTGGTGATGAAATCCAACGTCGCAACAATGAGACGAGAAGGGGCTGGGCTAGGGTGGAAAAGTTACGCTGACGACCTGCTTAACGGACTTACACCCTGGTGCAAGCTCCCACACATAATCGTGGGCATACCCTCCAAGGATCCCGAGTGAGTTTGGTCAACGTCAATTCCAGGTACCGTGAAGAATTTCCCCTTCACAGTCACCTCGTGTAAGAACTTAGAAAGATAGGCCACTAAGGTTACCGCCAACAACAATAAATCCTGGGGGGACAGTCGACAGTCCGAACCACACACAAGGGCAGGGTATCTAGCCCGAAATCAACTCAAAAGGCTTCCACTCATCATTGTGGGTATATCTCCGAGTGATCCCTGTAATATGTGCAATATCTACACTAATATCAACAAAGCAGGGTGAGTAACTTTGTCAATATCAATGCGACCTCATGTTTGACCCTTGTGTGAGAAGGGCTTCCCAGTACAAGATGTTGCAAATGGAATTTAACACTCCTTAACACAATATGCTATTGTGTGTTTGGTGCTTTGGAGAGTGTATCTCTCTTCCTACTCCAAAGCACTAGCCTAGCTAAATGTTGGTGTAATAGAGCCCTAGAAAAGAGTTACTAGGTAAATTTTACAATTGCGCAGTGTTATTAAGAGTTGTTGTTACACAAAGGAAACGGAGATGAAACTTATGTTGTATAAGACTCTGACCCAACGATGCATGGATGAGAATGAAATATATCAATTTTCGTTCAATGAATCCTATGTATGGGAGGGAAAGAGAAGTTTTCCGGATCAAACTTGGACTACAAGACACAATTTACTTTAAAATACAAGTGCAACAAATCACGCAAGAATAACAATTCTCTATTGTTTCTTTTTCAATAATTTCAACAATTGATTTTCAATGTTTTCGAAAACGAAAATACTTTTGAAAGAAAAACTTTGTTCGCTTTTCAAAAAGGACCCACACCATGATAGTGAGAGTGCAGAAAATCAAAAGCCAATGAACAAGCAATAGATAAAAAACCCAAACCACTCTTTCAATGAAAACAAAAATAACAAGCAAACCAAACTAGTCTTTTCAATTGCATAAGAAAAGTGATATTTCAAAGAATAAGCAAATGATAAAGAAAAAGAAACTCGAATTTCAACTGATCACCAGTCCTTAACCAAACAAGCACACTCAGATTCAGAAATCAAAGAGTATAGCTTTGCCAAGAAAAGTCAAGAAATGAAAGTCAAGAACAAGTGACAGGAAGAGCCTTTGAAATCCTAAGACTGTTCGTGCACAAAAATGAAAACAAGAGAACATCAATCAATGGTCCAAGAAACTCTTTTGATGCACCTAAAATGATCTGGGCAGTTAAAGATGCAAAAACTCAAATCCAAAATTTTGAAAAAGAGGGTTCCCAGGCCAGCAGTATTACACAGTGCGAGAATGAGTGATTCTCGCAGGTGAGCTTTGAGCAGAGTGTGAGAACCTCACACTGAACCTAAAGGCAGGGTGCGAACTCAGTATGTTCTCGCATGATACTATGGAGTGCAATGCGAGAATGTTTGAAACTAATCAAATTTTTGGAAGAAGACACAAAATTTAAAGAGGTCTCTGGACCCAGAGGGTCTATCAGGGTATCCTCAAGACTTAGAGATTGATATGAATGGAGAAAAGTAAGGAAAGAGAAAATGGCCAAGGAAAAATATCAAAAACCACACAGAAAATGGGTTACATCCCCAGTGGATTCGCCAATTTTGTTATCAGACTAATCGGTAGGTGCAGACACTAACAGATCTCCCTAGATCCACCTGGATCTAGAACAAAACAGGACAGGACATGACTCTTTCCCTAAGTTTTGACCATTGAATTAGCTAGTAGGAAGGAACAAGTAACATACCTTTGTATCACTTCCTAGGGTCTTTGTTGCTCCCTCTTTGCTCCGGTGCTCTCGTGAGGTCAAGACCAAGATAACACAAACCAACCAAAGTGAAGATAGAAAAATATATTCAACTGTCAACTTATGTGTATGATCAAGGAATTACACAATAAAGCGAAAATTACTTTATGGGAAAGAGACATGCCACTGTATCATATTAATTGAAAGTACAAGATTACAACCTGATCGCCTTGATGTCGCAAGCTTCCTTTCTATGGCTCTTGGCTCCAACACACACACTTGCTCAATCCTTGTATGAAGAAGATCAAATCCTCTTGATGGACATGCTAGAGTCTCCAAGCTCCTGTTCAAGCTAAGTCCTTCACACAATTCTTTCACCAATTCTCCAATGAATCTTGCTTAACCTTTTCCATGAGAATTCCATCAATATATATGAGAGAATGAGATGGTTACTTAGATGAGAATGATCCCACAATATCAGGGAATCCAGTACAAGGATAACCATTCGAATGCCAACCCATTCTTCTAGAAGATTCCCTTCTAGAACCATCGAGAATTAACCTTTTTCCAAGCTTTAGAGAAGGTTCGCACCCTAGATATGTTACACAGTGCGAGAAGTTCGCACCCTAGCTTAAAGCAGCCTGCGAGAATGGTTCATTCTCGCACCCTAGGATACTAGCAACCTGCGAACTCTCTTCAAAAGTGAGTTTTCTAGGAAGAGATAAATATCACTTTTCTCAGGAGAAAGCTCTTATGAGAAGCCTGAGTACACTAACATCAATACATCATCATGATGACCAAAATCATGGGTAACAGTGACGCTACAAACAATGTCGTTTAGTACATCACAGTGATAGAGTTGCTTCATGATGCTCTGTGGCATGGTATCTCTCACCTCCGAGTCTACTTAGATGCACAACTGGTTGTGTCCTAGTCAAATGGGGTTTACGACGTTTATGATCCTAATTTACACTGACAATTCCTTAGGGTACGTCTCTTGGAACATTGCTTTGATTACATTACGTACATCCATGTTCCTAGGAAATTAAATCAAATGATAGATACTCTAGCTAATCAAGTATTATATTGACATATTGCACACACATAAAAAGAAGAACACACACAAACATGCATATACATTTGTAAAAAAAAATGTGATCCATAAGACATAAATATGTAAATACATATATATATATCAAAAAGTGTCAGAGTACATCGGTGGGTGTGAATGCCTAAAAATATATATATCCGTTATACATCGTAGGGATTATGCCCTCAAAAATATACAAAAGAGTTCTCTCGGCACATAAAAGGTCCATCCTAGCTAAGCACGGGGCCTGTTGGCCCTACCATAGTGAACAACAACATTTTCCAAGCACCATAAGAGTTGGACCCAAGTTCGTGGCACCCCAACTACGTGAGGCTGCATCGATGGTGGGAGATCCTCAATCTCGGCCATGGGAATAGCACGAGTGAGCATTGTGAGGTTCCGCTCCACCCGTCTCAAAACTCTTTCAGCCTCTCCGACTGGAGGTCCCCCTGATGTTGTTGCTGGTTCGATGACCATTGTTGGTACTGCCTCTAGTCAAGGATGCCACCTGGTCCTCGAGAAGTCTACTGGATGCATCGGTCCCACATATGTACATAAAAAAAACATAGTTGTGATATACTGTAGTACACATAAAAATGATATATATAAAAAGAAATTAAAAAATTAAATAACTTTAAAAACAAACGTACCCATCTCTCCTCGCTCTTCTCTAGGAGGTAGAGGCATGTCTGAATCCCTAAAAAGGTTGATTCCAGCGTAGGGGTAGTCCTCTATCGCTGGAATCTATTGTGCCCACCAGTTGAAAAATGCATCGTCGAAGGCCTCTATGGTCATTCCTCCCCCTTGTCATGGTAGCAATGCCACCCACCTACACACTGTTGGGAAGGAGGTCACACGCCCCCGCACTGTCTCTTGTGGACTAAGGCTAGGTACCCTCTCAAAGAAGAAAGAGCACAAAATAGTATCAAACCTGAAGTTTTTGTTACTCCGCCCTCGACACTCTATAAGCTACCTCTTCATGCATTCAAGCATGGTCGTACTCTAATTGAATACTCATGCATTTAAGCACTACATCAGAAAATACATGTGTGCCTGGGATGCTTGATGTAAGGCCACAAATCCAGTGATTCACCCAATAAGAAAAACTATCATCTTCAGTGATAGGTTGGTAATATTGTGGATTGGCACCTAAGAACCTACTTTCTTAGTGCTAGCCTCGCAATGCATTCCAATCAGCACGACGATGTTGTGGGGCCCAGGAGGAAATGTACGCAGATTGACTAGCTACCCTCTCCTCAAGAGGCCAGTCAAAAAGTATATATCCTCAGTCGTTGGAGTCAACGACTACCCCTCAAGCCTAAACGCCTCAGCGTCAGGGTGCCAGTAATCCACCACAACATTCAACAACCTGGGTTGTTTCCTCATGAGTGGACACTAGTAGAACTTCCATAACCCACATTGTTTCAATGTGGCGATAGCAGCAAGGTCCTCATTGACCAAGACATCGATCTCCTTGTGTTCCCTCTCCCTCCAGTGGACATACATCCTATCACATGACAAGTTAAGGGGGGAGTTAGCTCTTGCATTTTCATTTTTCAACATGTTTGAGGGTGTACGCAGGTTGTTTTGGACATAGTCACGTACATCTGTGGGAAGACTGTTTCCTGCCCACTCATGTATGTGGGTTGTCCTTGGACAACCTGCGTACACATAGGGCCACCCTTTTTAGGAGGGCGTGCCCCTCAGAAACTAAAACAAATGCATAGTTGAAGTATGGAAATGCAAGAGGGATGATTTTATACTTGGTCCAAGCAAAATTTCGTTTTGTCCTCTGAAGCTCCCGAAATCAACTATTTTAACAAAGGGGTCTTTTTCACTTTTTGGTTAATTCTCAATTTGCAATGGTGAAAATGAGTTGTCAGCTTCTATTTATAGATTTTTTTGGTCCTTTTTGCCACTTTTTGCATCCTTTTGTAGTTTTTTTTGGATTGAAAATCATTTAATGTGGTTCTTGATTTTCTCATTGGATGTTACGATGCACTGCACTTTTTGGTCTGGAATTTTTTTTGGAGATGGGCCACTTTTAAAGGTCCTTTGGTAAAAGTCGTTTTTCCAACTTTTTTCATATAAGTTAGGATTTCACCTCCACTTCCTGCATCTTGTTGTATTTTCCACTTTTCCATAGGATCGATCCCACCAAAGTACGACATGGAACCATCTTTGATGTTTTAGAAGTGTCGTGGTTAGGTGGTAGAGCCTACCTTTACATTTATGCCCTAGATAGATCATTGTTACATTTTTTCATCCATGCCGTCTCCAATGAATTTAGGCTCGGGAGTCCTTGTTAGTCCTGTCATGATTACGATATTGAGCCTCATTTGTCTGATGTATCATCACTCTTGGACTCACCCTCGAGACTCCCAAAAATGAGCATACTTTGTTGAATTTCAAGCTCGCTTTGAAATTCGAAAGCGACATACGATGAGACTACATTTATGCTTCTCAATCTTGTTCAGATTAGATGAGAAAATAAACCTCTTGGAGTCTTCTTTAAGCCCTTTTTAATGTCTCTAAACATGAAAATTTTTCCAAGCAATCTTGTTGTCCTTCATGCTCGCCAAACTAAAACTTGAAGGTATGTCTGTCCGGCAGTAGTTTACTCCTTTTTCGGTCTGGATGGTCAATTTTACGAACAAAGCTATACTCTAGGAACTTTGGTTCGCTAGAAGAGTATTCTCAGGTATAATTTTAACCCTTTTTCGGGCCCGAGGGACTAAATTTACGAAAATGAACCCCCACATAGTCCATAGTTAAGCTCTTTTCAGACTCCCTAAAATTGAAAAGATCATTGAGTGATCTTGTTCGTTCACACTGATTAAATTGGTCCAGTAAAACATCCCCTACGGAGTCCATAGTTAAGCTCTTTTCAGACTCCTTAAACTTGAAAAGATTGTCGAGTGACCTTGTTCCTTCACACTCATTAAATTGGTACAAAAGAACAACTACTGGCATGAGTTTAACCGTTTTTCCGGCTTGTAGATTAAGGAGGAAAAATGTACACCTCGGGAGATTCGTCTCGCCGGGAGAGTTCTCCTAAGTAAATTTCATAGTTTTTCGGGCTAAGGAGACTATATTAGAAAAAGGCGACATAGTGATATTATCTATGTCACACTCATTAAAATGGTTCTTAATAGACATCTTTTTGGTACAAGTTTACCCCTTTTTCGAACCGACTAGAATATTTTCGAAAAAGGTACCCCAATGGAGTCTTCTTTTACGTTTTTTCAGACTCTCTAAACGTGAAAAAACAACCGAGCTTACCTTCTCTGGGCTCGTAAAAAATACATTGAAGGGGGTTTTCATCATGTCCTGCTAATTGCATTTGCATCTCTGCATTTTTGGCCTAATGTTGGCTCCATGTTGCTCTCAATTGGAAGCATGCCTTATACACAAGCCTTGTAACACTTTTCCTCTGCGACTTGACACCTTGACCCATGGAGGAATTTTCCCTGAGTGTCCTTTTCCTGCACATGTCTCCTTGCTTTGAGAATTAGTGTGTTCCTTGTGCTTGGAACTAGTATGCTTGCGACATCCATTCCTCCTTTGTAACGTAGCATTCTTTAATTTTTTTCAAGCTCTTTAAAAATATTGAAAAAGACAAAAAAATAAAAAATGCCCCAAAAAGAGGACGGGAAATATATATCCTTTTTTGGCAGCACAATGAGTCGCCCTTGGACAAAGCACATCCTTATGTTTGTTCATCAAACTTTTGGATTTAATATGACCTTAGGAAGTTTTTATCGCTACATAGAGCTGTGTCCTCCTCTGTTTGGTTATTCTTCCAAACATATAGAGAATTTGCGTTGCCTCCTGCATCGTGAACTTATGTCAATGTCATGCTTCCTGAGTCTGATCATATTTCATGATCTTGTCCAAGGGAAGTTTTACCCAGCCCGAGTCATCCTTTTTGAAGTTTTTCTCTTGACCTCATGCCCAACCATCCCAAAAGTTCAATCAAGTCATTCGAAATCACTGAAGTTCTCTGCCTGATCACCGAGAACCTCTTGTCTGTTCTCGAAGACCTCTGGGTAGTGAAATTGTACACTCACATTACACTCCTACCTGAGTTTTGAAGATCCTGAAGTTGTTTCTCGAGCTCTGAAGGCCTCATCTCCAACCATCAGGCGTTATTAGCTTCTTGAAGATGGATACTATATAAGTATATCTTTGATTTTGAGATGTATATCTAATGTGTATTGCTCGCAGCTACACTTTATATAGCTATATGAAATGGATTTGTAGTGTATTTGATTGGCAGCCATGATTTATTTCATCCCAAGCATGGGTATGCCCTCCTTAGAGAGACAATTGTTATTTTTGCAGATGGCACATCCCGAACTCTAGTCCCAGGCTCACTCACTTCGTACATTGGTGAATATTTTGTAATGTATTTTGGCCATAAGATGCTCTTCTGACCTCACACATTAGGGGGCATATTTTATAACCCTAATTGTCTCCATACATGCATACTTGGCATTTGGCCCTTTAACATGCAAATTTTTCCAACCCATCAATGAGCAACTCTTCTTAAAAACACTATTTTTGAAGATGTACGCGCCCTACACCACTACTTCCTACATGCATACGCTTTTTTCACCACTACAGCCTATGTACATATTGTGGTTGCACCATTACAACCCCCATATACTTGTAAAAGTTGCAAAAAATAAAAAGTTTCAAGGAATTCGTTGAGATTACGGGCTATTGGGTAGTTTCCCAACTGATACACCCCCTATAGCCCATCACCCAACTGAATAACTATCCTTGTCATATAAAAGGAGGTGTTGTGGTATCATTCCATATCTAAGCATAATAACAGTGAAACTCTTTCCATTTCACATCCCCTCCTTGCCCCAAGCATTTGCAACCTTGTTGTGAGAATTCCATCAGAATTCCACATTTTCCTCCATAAGAACCCGTTCCATTTCCTAAGAAGAAGTGTAAGAGGAGAAAGATATGTGGAGGTGCACTTGGAGCTTTGTGAAGAGGATTCTGGACTAGGTTCATGGAGTAGTTGTCGACCTCATTGTAAGTAATCATTATGATATAAATAAAAGAAATATTTTTCTTGTCCTGAAATATGATGTGTCAAATGTTTGTATTCGATTTATGTTTCATTCTAACATCTAACCCATGATTTATATATGAAATGCATGTTTTTAGTTTCATGTTTATCTATTTGTGAATGAAATCCAGCCTTGGGAGGAGGTTTGCATTCAGCGGAGCTATCAAACACGAGAGGATCGACACCAGACACAGAGTAAAAGGTACAATTACCTGATATTTCTTACTTTGTCTTTCATGCATGAGTCTGGGATACATTTGGGGTAGTGAGAAGAGTAGGATACTTTTACATGATCATTGATCTGCCTACATTGTAAACCTTGGTGTAGCCATAGGGGGGGTTTACCGCTAGCAAAGATCCAAGAAAAAAGGAACCAAAGCAACCATAATGTCCAGTGGATCTCTGCAAAAGCCAAGGAGGATGGGAGAAACATCAACATAGTCACCCAAGGAGGAGCCAAGACATGAAATGACGTATTAAAACAAGATCCAATGCAACACAAATGGGTTAAGAAGAATACTGAGCCACATAAGCAGTCTGATGCACAAAAAGAAAATGAAATACTCAAGGGGGTCACACATGAGTTTTTGAAGAAAATTTTTGTGTCTACATCAGCTGCGCAACAGACTCATAACTTACCAATGTATTAGATTCCCTCCTTAATGGACCATACCAGTAAAGGACAACATTTAGAGAAAGTAAGTACCATAAAAAAAACATTGGAGTCCTGTGTTAAGCTATTGAATGAGCCATCATATGTTAAGGTTTTACAAAATATGCTAGAAATATGTAACAGAGAGAAGGAAGGGAAGTTGGAACATAAAATAGTCAATCATCTCCATACGAGAAGGAGGACAAGCAGAGAATTCAGACTAAATGCTAATATTGGAGATTTCAATATGGGAGATATTATACTGGACTTAGGCTCTGAAGTAAATGTCTTACCTAAGATACATGGAAGTGTATGGGAGAACCCACACTAGGTTATTCACTTGTCCAGCTGAAACTATCAAATCAACATAGAGTATTACCAATTGGAAGTCTTAAAGGTGTGATAGTAGATCTGGATGGAGTGTGCACTATGGCGGACTTTGAAGTAATAAAGATAGTAGATGGGACAACACCTTACCCAACAATGCTTGGAATGGATTGGGTATTTTATAACCAGGCTATAACCAACCTGAAGACAAGAAAAATGACGTTTGAAACAGGTGAATATAGAGTCATTGCACCATTGGATCCATCCGAAGATAAATATTTTTATAAACCACTTGTTTGGATCTAGAGGAAATAAACCAGTTGTACAGAACCACCACGCGAGAAGAAGATTATGTTAACCCAACTACAGATGGGGTACTCAGCTAGAGAAGCATTACATCATGTGCTTCTGACTCAAACACATGTTTGGAGAATTTGCAACAAAATTTACATGAAGTTTCCACAAGGAGGTGAGCAAGAATAGACTGCGTAGTAAGATGGGTTGGTACAAAGATAAGAGAACCTCCCAGTTTTCATGGGTTAAATGACCTGGAGGATTTTTTGACAAAATATGAAGAGGAAGTATTAGAAAATTAGAGGTTCTTAGCCCTAGATATCTCACTCAAGCCCACACCTGCAAGATGGTGGGGTGCGCAAAAAGAAACCATTCAAGACCGGTACCAATGTAAATGACTATTGCACATTAGAATTGGTGCAGAGCAGGGGAGTAATAAAATGCAGAGGTATGATGGACATGGAACACCCGTTGAACACTTAGATAAGTGCAAGGCATAGTGGAGGATGGCACCACCGAAGGAATGGCCTCATCACGTTATCCATACATTGGAATGAATTCTAGGGAACTAGTATATAGACGAGGAGATGCACCGAGGTACTACAGAGTGGACATGCTTACAACAGAATTTCGTAGTAACCTTCTCATTTGAACATGAGAAACCCAACATGGATTCAACACTAAATCTGATACAAGGAATGCTATTTACTGATAAACCATAAGTTGAAATCATGATAGAATATCAACAACAAAACAGACAAACAGTCAAAGAGTTACTCTCATGCTATCATGTGGAAGAGGAAGCACCTGATGAAGATGATCCACACAAAATTCTGATTACAAAGATTGAAGGAGAAAGAGAGGTGGAAGTTCCATCTCTGGAATCATAAGTATTTGCTACACCAATTAAAGTATATAAAGTCAACATTGGGACAAATGACAATCCTAAAATGAAAAGTATTGGAGACTATTGGGACGAGCAAACAATAGAAATAATAACAAAGTTACTGCACGAATACAATGACCGGTTTCCAACAACCTTTATAGAGATGAAAGGCATAGTAGGGGAGTTAGGTGAGATTAAGATACCTCTCAAACCTGAGGCTAGACCTATCAAGAAAATAACCTACAGACAGAATCCAGTGTATAAGTAGAAAGTGAAAGCATAAATTGACAAAATGTTGGAAGCTAGTATCATAGAACTAGTAGAGGAATCTGAATGGATCAATCCTATGGTAGTCCAAGAAAATAAACAAGGGGAGATAAGGATTTGTGTAGATATGAGGAAACTTAATGATGCTTTCTTACATGAAACTTTCCCTACCCTTTTTACAGATGAAGTCTTAGAGAATGTGGGAGGCCAGGAAGAATATTAATTTACAAATGGATTCTCAGGATACCATCAGATCAAAATATCTCCAGACGATAGGTATAATAATACTTTTTCTACAGAATGGGGATCCTACCAATATATAGTCATGCCATTTGGGATGAAGAATTCACCAACCATATTTTCAAGATTATTCATAGCTGCTTTTAAGAAATTCATATATCATTTCTTAGAAGTATATTTGGATGACTGACTGGATGTTGGAAATATGCAGACAATGTCAGATCTCATTGAATATCAAGAAATGCATTTTTGGGACACCTTTTGGAATATTGTTGGGACATATAGTGTGTAAAAAAAGTTTACTAGTGTACCCCGCTAAGATTGCAGTCATTGTAAATTTACCACCACCAAAGTCAGTGCGCCAGTTAAGAGAAACACTGGGACATATAGGCTATTACAAGAAGTTTATAAAGGGGTATGCACAGATTACTACACCAATGGAAAAACTGTTAAAGAAGGACACCAGATTCTAGTGGAATGAGGACTGTCAACAAGGATTGGACACCTTAAAAGAAAATATGGTCACAACACCTATCTTAGTATTCCTAGACTAGGAAAAGACAATTCATGTGCATGCAGATGCATCAACCATAGCACTTGAAGAAATTATGGCACAGTCATGAGCAGGGGACTTAGACCATCCTTCCTTTGCAAGTAGAAAGTTGTCAGAATCAAAGAATAATTACAACACCAAATAAAGAGAAGGCCTAGCCATGGTATATGCACTTCAAAAGTTCATGCTCTATTTACTGGGTAAACACTTTAAAATGTTCACAGACCATTATGCCCTCAAATATCTAGTCAACAAGCCAATGTTGGGGGGAAGGATATGTAGATGGATATTGTTATTTCAAGAATTTGACTTCGAAGTGATAGTTAAACGAGGGAAGCCAAACCTAGGACCTGATCACCTGTCAAGGGTAACTAATGGAGAAAAACCTACAAACTTGGAAGACAACTTTCCTGATGCACAACTATTTTCAGTACAAGTAGTTGATGAATATTTCGCTGATATTATTGAATAATTAAGTACAAGGATTGCACCACAGGACTTTATCACTATGCAGAAGAAAAATATGGTAGTAAGAGTTGTATACTATCAACTTATTTCAGGACATTTATACAAAATGGGTGTAGATAACATTATGAGAAGGTGTGTACTAGAACATGAGTGGACCAGAATTTTAATAGAAGCGCTTGAAGGTATAGTTGGAGGGCACTATGCAGGCAAAGATATCTTGTAGAAGGTATTGCGCACATGATTATGGTGGCCAACAGTCCATAATCATGCTAAGGAATATTTCCAAAAATGTGATGTTTTTCAGAGGGCTGGAAAACCCAACATAAGGGATGATATGTCTTTGAGACCACAAGTGACTTTGCAAGTATTTGAAAAATGGGATATAGATTTTGTGGGACCTATTAATCCACTAGCAAAAAATTCAGGAGCTAGATATATCATTACTGTGATTGAATACTTAACAATATGGGAAGAAGTAGCACCAGTCAAAGTCTGTAGCACAGAGACAACAACACACTTCTTATTTGAGAAAGTGCTCACCAGATTTGGATGTCCCAGGATTTTGATGAATAATCAGGGAACTCATTTTATCAATGATACCATCAGAGCTATGAATGAGGAGTTTGAATTCTAGCACCAGAGGAGTACACCATATCATCCTCAGGAAAATGGAACATTAGAAGATTTCAAGAAGATCTTGGAAAATGCTCTAACTAAAATATGCAATGTCAACAGGGATGATTAGGACTTGAAGATACCAAAAATACTATGGGAATATAGGACCACATGTAAGAAGTTGACATGATAGAAACCATTTAGATTGGTGTATGGGAAGGAAGCAGTAGTGCCATTAGAATTTATGGTACCCAGCTTGTGCGTAGCAGCAATTACCAACATGAAAGAAAGAGGCACAGTAAAGGAAAGGTTTATGTACACATATCTCCCTTCATGTTCAGGTGAAATCGCCCTTAGTGAATGGTTTTGACATCTCTCTCTCTCATTGTTTGAAGATAATGATGTGTTGATTACTGCTTGAGTTATAACAAATAAATTATAGTTTTTGTTGTAGTCTCAGATTGGACTTCTTTATTTTAGTGCAATAACTTGAAGTACTTGATAGAGCACCTGTTTTCGTTATCTTTTTAGTAAATGTTTCGATGACTAGCTGCACACTACAACCGAGAGTCAATATTAATTCAACCTTTATCTGTTCGTGGATCGAATGGCTTTTCTTTATAAAAACAAAATTTAAAATTAATTTTTAAATAATTTCCTTATCCCTCAATTTGTATTGTAAAAAGGGGTGCTCGAAATAGACTGTCGTGACATTTAGAAAATAATAAGATTGGACATTCAAAATCCTTCCATCTTACTATTGATTAAAAGATGGTTGAATTTGAATTATTTTATGCAAAAGTTGTTTTTAAAACTTTTGGACGCGTCGAATATTGGTTCTATTTTCGACTTCGTAATTCCTTATATTGGAATGTAGATACCCTGGAATTTGAACAATTATAGCAACAACAGAATGGTGGTATTAGACCACCAGATGTGAACCAAATTTCTTTATTAGTTGTATTAAGAGAGTTTTATTTTAACATTGTTAAGGTGGTTAGATAGGTTAAATGGTTCATGTAGTTTGTATTACCGATTACTATATCTTTACAAATTTTAAAGTGGAATGTTGAAAAGGAAGGTTTCTTTTTATTATTCAATTTAGAGAGGAAATGAATGTTTATAAAAGTAGCACTTCAGCTGAAAAAGGATGTTTCCTAGTTGGTGAGTTTTATTTATTTAAAGAATGGATTTATTTCTTTTATTTATTTATTTAAAGAAGGAATTTGTTTTATGAATTTATTTAAAGAAGGAAATTGTTTATGTATCATATCGTTGTTGTAATATATAAAGGTAATGTCATTATAATATATTGTCTTTGAATTATGTAAGGGTAATTTTCTTGCAATATAAATTAAAAGGTAATGTTAGGGTTAGATAACATATAAAATGTAATGTTGTTGTTATTTTAAATTGCAAATTTATTGTAATAATATGTAATGGCATTGGCACTTTACTATGATTTATTGTTATTGTAATATGTAAAGAGTAATGTCATTGTAATATATCGTTGAAATATGTAAGGGTAATGTTACTTCAATATAAAATAAAATGTAATGTTAGTGTTAGATATCATATAAAATGTAATGACATTGTTATTTTTATCATAATGCTATTGAATTTTATTGTTATTGATGACTTATAAAATGTAAGGTACCTTGAACTAAGTACCATAAATTATTATGATTTAGTAAATGAGGATTGTTGTTCATTT
>JZKD02S0597499.1:290242-311672 GCA_000966675.3 Picea glauca | reverse complement strand
AAGGGGACCCACTTGTATTACAACATGATACAAATACAATGAGTTATTTTGAATTATAATATAATAATTGAAATAAAGGGTTAGTATACTCAATTATGTTAATTTGATCACAATTAAATATAATAACACATAATTAATTATATTTCTTATCTAATCCACCTTGTACAAGGAAAGGTAGGGTTTGGGCTTTCGACGACTTTGGCTAGTCGATTCCATCACCCCAAACACCTTGGAGCCCCGAATTCCCAAAGTCCCGAAGATCACGAGATGGCTAAATTATTTGGTCATGGGTTGTGTTTTGACATTAGAATAATAATAAATTATATTATCTTTACTCTCAGGTCCATTACACTCCATGAACTTTAATCTCCATTTTCAAAATAAAATAAAATTATATATATATATATATATATATATATATATATATATATATATATCCCTGCATGGTTTTATTACCTGAAGAATTTAAATGAAATTATTTTCTCTTACATGAAAAATAATAAAAGGAAAAATATAATTTTCCAATCTTTATAAAGGGATTTAATAAAAGTTTATATTTCAAGGAAAWWTCTCCATTGTGGAAAYTAAAAATATAATTATAATMTSTCCCTTCTCRTGAGTAAATGAAWTTTTTACATTTCTACCCAAAKTTACACCTCACCACAATTATGGGGATCATTCCCAAATTGTAGGAATTTAACACAAGTTTAGCATAAATGTTTGTTAATGCCTAAATAGAGTTTTGAGAGATTTTCTATTTTAAGTCAATTAAGAAATTTCATGTTTATTTCTTAATTATTTTCCCTTACTACCCATTTACAATGACTTATACATTTTACAATATTTGGGTTGTTTCCCTAAAGTACAAACCTAGATCTGATATGCTCTAAGTTTTTTGTAATAAGGCTTGAGAGAAAACTAAAATAGAGCAGTAGTATGCAAAAATCACTTTCTCTCTTATTTGATGCTTAAATAATAAGAATGAAGGGAGCTCTAACTAGATAATTCATAAGGCACAATACTTGCTAAGGTTTTGCAAATGGGGTAGCAAGCTAAGTGGGTTTGATTGTGGAGAAAACTCCACAGTTAAGCACGCTTGAGCCAGAGGCGTCTTGGGATGGGTGACCACTTGGGAAGTCCTGGTTACCAAGTGTAAGCCCCAAAAGTGATGATTGATGCTATGCGATTCATTTCGTTGGTTTTAATCCCACTTCTTCACCTCTGTGAGCATCCCCTGATGCAATGAGTGCTAAGTGGACTATTCAAATCATGAGAATTATTGGTCAGTTGCGACTAATACTCATGGATATGGGTCATAGATTAATGAATTACTCTACACAATTAATCCCGAAAATAATATCTAATATATTTCACTGCGGAAGCCCCCTCTATGCTTAAATAATAAGAGTGAAGGGAGTTCTAACTGCATAATTCATAAGGCACAATACTTTCTAAGGTTTTGCAAATAGGGTAGCAAGCTAAGTGGGTTTGATTGTGGAGAAAACTCCACAATTAAGCGCGCTTGAGCCATAGGCATCTTGGGATGGGTGACCACCTGGGAAGTCTTGGTTACCGGGTGCAAGCCCCAGAAGTGATGATTGATGCTATGCGATTCATTTCGTTGGTTTCAATCCCACTTCTTCACCCCTTTGAGCATCACCCGATGCAATGAGTGTTAAGTGGATTATTCAAATCATGAGAATTACTGGTTAGTTGGGACTAATACTCATGGCTATGGGTCATAGATTAATGACTTACTCAAAGAATTTAATCTCAAAAATAATATCTAATATGTTGCACTACGAAAGCCCCTCTATGCTTAAATAATAAGAGTGAAGGGAGCTCTAACTGGATAATTCATAAGGCACAATACTTGCTAAGGTTTTGCAAATGGGGTAGCAAGCTAAGTGGGTTTGATTGTGGAGAAAACTACATAGTTAAGCGCGCTTGATCCAAAGGTGTCTTGGGATGGGTGACCACCTGAGAAGTCTTGGTTACCGGGTGCAAGCCCCGAAAGTGATGATTGATGCTATGCGATTCATTTCATTGGTTTCAATCCCACTTCTTCACCTCTGTGAGAATCACCCGATGCAATGAGTGCTAAGTGGACTATTCAAATCATGAAAATTATTGGTGAGTTGTGACTAATATTCATGGATATGGGTCATAGATTAATGACTTACTCTACGTAGTTAATCCCCAAAATAATATCTAATATGTTGCACTGCGGAATCCCCTCTATGCTTAAATAATAAGAGTGAAGGGAGCTCTAACTAGCTAATTCATAAGGCACAATACTTGCTAAGGTTTTGCAAATGGGGTAGCAAGCTAAGTGGGTTTGATTATGGAGAAAACTCCACAGTTAAGCGCACTTGAGCCAGAGGCGTCTTGGGATGGGTGACCACTTGGGAAGTCCTGGTTACTGGGTGCAAGCCCCAGAAGTGATGATTGATTCTATGTGATTCATTTCGTTGGTTTCAATCCCACTTATTCACCCATGTGAACATCACCCGATGCAATGAGTGATAAGTGGACTATTCAAATCATGAGAATTATTGGTTAGTTGCGACTAATACTCATGGATATGGGTCATAGATTAATGAATTACTCTATGCAGTTAATCTCGAAAATAATATCTAATATGTTGCACTGCGGAAGCCCCTCTATGCCTAAAATTTATTGTTCTTTCATTATTGCACATGAATGAATTAAACTGTGAAACACAATCAATCTCAACATTCACTCCCAGAATTTAGCACAGGAAGTCACATGGTGAAGTTGTTCACCCACATAGAAATTTAGCTGTAACATTTCCACATTCACACTTAAATTTCCAAGGAACTTTTAACATAAAATTGAACTTATATTGCTTTGAAAACAGAGTCTATAATTATCTCTAATATTGGCAGTGTAAATATTTTGACAAAATATACTTATCTAAAATCCATAAAGTGTTGCAACTGCTGAAAGGGGTGCCCTTTTCCACCCAACCGTAGGCTCAAGAACTCCTAGAAATATTTACCACTGACCACCCCCTAGCTAGATCATGATGCTCTGAGAGAGATTCTTCCTTCTGTTCAGCAACAACCAAGGACAAATATCACTCTCCTCTTCCCACAAGAACTTAGCAGATCAATTTTGTCTCCACCAAGCTATGGGGTCTGCAATGTGTGCTTTTGGGTGAAAGGACTATTTTGGTTCTGAGCAATTTAATTCCAACAGAGTACTGGTCTGGTAGGGGTCATCTCATCCATTACTGCTTCCCCTCACTATATCTCTCATGCATCATGATCTACCTTGGCAAACCCCTTCAACAGTTATGCAACAATTTCCATTTTATTTACTAACATAAATATATACATTACATTTTATAACAAAAAGGTTCATCAATTCCAACATCCAC
This sequence comes from Picea glauca, assembly GCA_000966675.3. NCBI lineage: Eukaryota > Viridiplantae > Streptophyta > Pinopsida > Pinales > Pinaceae > Picea > Picea glauca. Next base: position 308,269 of record JZKD02S0597499.1, on the reverse strand, counting down.
ACATATTCAGTCTGCCCATAGTCTTTTAACAGGTTATAGTTATAGTTACAAGTTGGGGTAAACATGGGTATTACAATCCCCTCCCCCTTAAAAGAACATCATCCTCAATGTTCTACCTGCCAATGTGCTCTGTATATACAACAATAAACAAAAATGGGTATGCTTGTTTCATGGCATCCTCCATTTCCCATCTAGCTTCATTTGGACCAAATTGTTTCCAATGCACCTTGACCTGTGCAATGGTTCTATTCTTGAGTGAAATTTGTTTCATGTCTATTATGCATTATGGTTCTGACAGAAATTCCCCCTCTGGTTCCACATGAATCAAAAACCAATCAATTATATGATTAGAATCATGTACATATTTATTTAGCAATGAAACATGGAAAACATTATGTGCCTTCACCGTGGGAGGAAGTGCTAGTCTATATGCTACAAGTCCCACTCTGTCTAAAATTTCAAAGAGTCCATAATACCAAGGTGTCATTTTGGCATAATCTCCCATTCTCAAGGAAATTTTTATTGTTCTAACTTAGAGATACACATTATCCCCTGCTTTGAACTCTCTAGGAGTCATTTTTCTGTCTGCATATCTTTTTTGTCTATCTTGAGCTATTTTCATATTCTGTTTTATTTGAACTACTTTTTGTTCAATTTCTTTTAGCATATCTGGCCCAAGTATAATTCTGTCCACTAGGTTATTCCGACTGATTGGAATATTGCATTTTCTACCATAGAGATCCTCAAAAGGGCTCATCTTTAATGATTCTTGATAGCCATTGTTATAAGCAAACTCTACTAGTGGTAGGTAGTCTTTCCACTTCTTGGGCTGATGCATCACATGTATCCTTAACATGTACCCTAACACTTGGTTTACCCTCTCTTTCTACCCATCCGTTTGAGGGTGATAAGTTGTACTAAATAGCAATTTAGCTTCAAGACAAATAAACAAAGATTTCCAAAAATTTGAAGTAAATTTTGTATCTCTGTTTGATATGATTTCCTTAGGCATGCCATGCAGTCTAAATATTTCTTTCATGAAAATATTAGAAATATATATTGCCTTGCAAGTTGACTTGATGGGAGTAAAGTGAGCAACCTTGCTTAGTTTGTCCACAATTACCATAATGGCGTCATTTTGCTTGGTTGATTTAGGAAATCCTATGATGAAATGCATAGCGATGGTTTCCCATTTCCACTCGGGAATTCGTAGGGGCTGCAACAACCTTGTTGAATGCCAATGCTCTACCTTAACCTATTGACATTCTAGACATTTAGCTAAGTAATCAACTATGTCATTTTTCAGTCTCGGCCAATAGAACAATTTCTTAGTGGCTGTGATCATTTTTTGATAACCCATATGACCAATATCTTTTATCTAGTTCATCCATTATTAACCTCTTCAAGTCATCACAATTTGGAATATACAACCTACCTTTTTAAGTTATCATACCATCATTCAAAAATTGATATCCCTCATACTTCAACCCTGTGGGCTCTTGCTTTAAGTATGATTTCATAGTCTTGAAAATTCATTTGTTTTTTGTGCACTTTTGACTCTCTCCTTGATGTTTGGTTCACCAATGTTTACAACTTCCAAGTGAATCACTTTCATACTTCTACTAATGGCATCAAGAACCCTATTTTCCTTTCCTTTAATATGTTTGATTTCAAAATCAAACTCGTTGAGGAGATCCATCCACCTAGCTTATCTAGCATTGAGTTTTGGTTGATCAAACAAATATCTCAACCCACTATGGTCTGTCATAAATACAAATATTCTACCTAGGAGGTAATGCCTCTACATTTTTAAAGCATGTATTATGGTATCCAATTCCAAATCATGGGTCACATAATTGATTTCATGCTCATTCAAGTTTATGGATTCGTAGCAAATCACATGCCCTTCTTGCATAAGGACTCCTCTGAGCCCTTCCTTGAAGGAATTTGTACACACAAGGAAGTCTTTGTTTGGCTCTGTAATCTTCAACACAGGTTCATTGGTTAGAATATATTTTAGTTGTTTGAATATTTCTTCACATTCTGATGTTGAAATGAATTTAACTCCCTTTTTCTAAAGGGAGGTGATTGGAAAACCAATCTTGGAAAATACCTTTATGAACCTTCTATAGTATCATGCTAGGCCCATAAAGGATCTGATATCATATACATCTTTTGGGGTAGGCCAATCCATAATGGATTTGATATTTTCAGGATCAACCGTCACTCCTTCAGAGATAACATGGCCTAAGTAATGGACTTGTTTTTAGAAAAATTCACACTTACTAAACGTTGCATAGAGTTGATGTTCTCTTAGAACTTGAAGAACTAACTTGATATGTTCTTCATGCTCTTCCCTACTCTTAGAATAGATTAGGATATAATAAATTAAAACCAACACAAATACATCTAATAACTTACTGAGTACATTATTTGTTAAGCACATAAAAGTGGTTGGTGCATTGGTAAGCCCAAATGGCACCACCACAAATTCATAAATCCCATATCTTCTCCTAAAGAATGTTTTGTGGATGTATTCATCCTTAATTTAGAATTGATGGTATCCATACCTCAAATCAATCTTGGAGAAAATTGTAGTACACATTAATTGGTCAAACAAGTCATTAATTCTTTGTAAGGGATATCTATTCTTAATGGTCATCTTATTGAATTGTATATAGTCTACGCACAACTTGAGTGTGCCATACTTCTTCTTCACAAACAGAGTCGGTGCTCCCAAGGAGACACACCAGGCTGAATCTAACCTTTGTCCAACATCTCCTTTAATTGTAGTTTAAGCTCAACTAGCTCTGGGGTACTCATTCCATATGGTGCTCTAGACATTGGCACCGCTCCTAGTACAAGTTCTATTGAAAAGTCAACATCTCTTCTTGGAGGTAGACCTGATACCTCGTTTGGAAACACATATTTATACTCTCTTAATATAGGATGGTCCTCTAGGATTGGTTTATTGTCCTCAACATAGTTCAACACTTGTATTGCATACAAAGGACATCATTTTTTGCAATACTTCTTCACTGGAAGGGCTAATATTTGTCTCACTGAGACATGATTTTGAATTCCTTGTAGGGTTATTTTTCTCCCTTCTTAATCTTCACACTCCAAAGTTTTATTATAACAATCCAACTTGGCTTTATGGACAGCCAACCAGTCCATGCCAATCATCAGGTCATAAGATCCTAAAGGGAGAATTTTTAGGGTTGCTTGGGTGGACAATCCATTCAAAACGAATTGGCATGCTAGTATGACCTTTGTCACCTTTATTTTTGTTCCAGTGGCTAGTTTTACCAGCCATGCTTTAGTATGTTTTACTTGCTTGAATTTATGTTTCTCAACAATTTGAGGGCGAATATAACTTGGATTAGAACCAAGGTCAATTAAAATGGAAACTAGATGGTTGGAAATCATACCTTCCATCTCCACCATTGAATCTTGGTGGTCAACTTCTCTATTATCCAAGGTTGCATAAATTCATGGCATGCTCCTAGCCACATCATTGATTGTGGTAGCCTATTGGATGTTGTAGACTCTTTGATTGTTCTGTTGCATATGTGGGAAATCCATCAACAAATGTTCTTCTCCACAACCCCAACATTTCAAGGGTTCTCTCTTTGTATTAATAGTCTTACCYGGGGATGATCTAAATGGTTTATTACCACTCTAACATGGAAAATTATGTTGATACACACTTTTAGTAGGAAGKCTCATCTTAGAATTTTTCCCATGGTTCTTAAATCTTGAGGATTTAAACCCCTTCTTCTTGAATTTCGATTTACTTGTCTTCTTCCAATCCTTATGAGGTTATGCCTTGTTCTTGATTTGTTCATAGCAGTACCATGCCTTTCGAATAGTGTATTTTAAAGTATTCAGTTCATCAAATTCAATTCTGTCCCAGAAAGACTGAGATAGTCCACTAATAAATCATTGCATCTTTACATTTTCATTCCTTATGTAGGGCACATACCTCATAAACTCAAGAAATTTGTTGATATATTCATCTATTGTGAGATTTCCTAGATTGAGTTCATAGAACTGATTGATCTTCCCATCAAATTCTTTTTCAAACATATAATTCTTCTTAAAGTATTTCTCAAATTGTTTCCATGACAAGTCCTTCTCATGGATTCCTTTAACATTCCTAAGGTCCTCCCACCAAATGGAGGCCTTTCCATTCAAGTTGAAAATGGATATTCAGGCCTTTAAGTTTTCAGAGTAGTCATGGACTCTGAAGTACTTCTTCAAGACAAGTAGCCAAACTTCTGCTTCTTCCCCCTTTTTAATTTCTCCATCAAAAGTGGGTGGTTTGGATTTATTAAGATATTTAGGGTCATGGATCTTGGAATGCTTCCTCTTCTTTCTTCTCCTCTAGGAATGTGAATTAGTCTCACTACTAGACAATTCTTTGGAGTTTTCAGTTTCCTCACTAGAGGATTCTTCTATTGAATATCTCTTGGATCCATGTTGGGCCTTCTTTGAGTTTCTCCTCCTTGTGTGGCTACTTTTAGGACCATGCTTTTGTATCTCACTTGGAATTTGGATTTTCTTAATATGACATTGTTGGGCGTAGACCTATTTTGAGGAAAGACCTAATTTTGGAGCACGCACAACAACTGGCAAGAAAGCAACATGCAGAAAAGAAGGAAAAACAACGTGTAAGAGGAAAAACCACATGCGAGGAGGCAAACATGCCTAAACATGATAGGGTTGGGGTTTTTGATAAGGATTGTAATGCCTATAATCTTGTAAAATAGTATAAATAAGAACCTAGGAGGTCTAAGTTAGGGTTCAATTTTTGTTAAGTGGCAAATGATTGTTGATAATTGTGGTTGAAATTTGTTGAGTTGTAGAAGAGTAGAGTAAGGTATATTTTTAGGGTTAGATCATAGGGCAAGGATCCTGGTGTGATCTAGTCCACCTCACAAAAGTTCCTTAACCTTATAAGGATTGTATTATTGAGGATGTAATGCGCACAACACTAGATTTTGCAATAGACTAAATTAGAGAGTAGAGAAGCCAAATATTTGTGGATGTAGCCCAAGAGGGGGTGAACCACGATAAAACCTGTGTTCTATGTGATGTTTTATCGAATTCTTACTTTCTATTAATGATAAGTTTATGAATGAATGAATAAATAGATGTATTAGCGTGCATGAATGAGGCTAAAGATGAATGAATCTTAAGAATATCTGAATCAATAACAAGTTTAATGCATAAAGAAAGATAGAATACACTCGCAGATCCCCACCCATTCCTAGATTGCAAACACCTAAGTATTGTAGTCACCCATAGAGCTATCTCAGGTGAGACTGCATTGTGTGCTCAGTGTGCATCGTTGCCTTATCATTTATCAGGAGGGCCAAAAGTTTTAGAGGGTTTTGTTGGAAATCTATTCATATATGAACCTGGTTCAACCCAAGAAGAGGAAAGAATTCAAATATCTAACCAATAAATGGTTTTGTTGTTGGCTGGAACTACATGTGATTGAGTTGATGAGATATGTGGAAGAAACACTTAGAGAATGAAGGTATATAAGGGAATATTTAGGCCATGGAATCCAACAAAGGAAGAGATCGAAAGATGGTTGAAAACGAAAAAAATCAAGTTTGCACAAAAGGACAACAGAAACCCTAAACTAACATTGTAGAAATATCTTGACAAATATGTGTTTAGCGACCTGCATGAGGTATTTTTCTGTGATTTCTTGCATTTGTTGCAAGAGTGGTTATTAAGGTTAAAAGGAAACCACCCTACAAATCGAATCAGACAGTTGGAGTGGAATCCTGTGGAGATCGTGTAGTTACAACAAGTTAATAACAAATTTACGCACGTAGTAGATTTTTGGTTAGACAATATTGTTGCAGGGATTATCACCAAATTTGCAGTAGATACAACGAAGTCTTACACCACAACAGAGCCATATTTTCTAAAGGGACCCAAAGGTAGGTACATCAGATTGTTCTATACTTCAATCAAAATTTTATTATATAACAACGATGTGATGACCATGGAATCAGACAATTAAACATCCTTACGCGCATGGGGGAAGGGGGGAAGTACTAATAGGAGGCTAAGAAATGGAGGAAGATATGGATATGGGAAAGAAGAAGTAGGCCATGGACCCAATCATGATGGAGGAAGATCAGATAAAGAAGATAATGGAAAAATATGGAAAGAAGGGCAATGGACTACCTTATGAATATGAGATGGATAACAAGAAGAGAGCCATAGCTGATAGAGAGGGCTTGAAAAGTGATGAAAAAGTGGTATAGGATCTTCGGGCTATGGAGTATATTGAGGAAATATTGCACACAACATATGAAAGGAAACCATGAGATCCAAGGGAAAGAACATAACGCAGAACTCCAATCCATATCACTGTTAGTGTGGAACTTACAGCTCGAACGCTCCTTTGTAAGGGTCCATGGGGGGCACGTCAACCCCCTATAGCACCATCCCTTATGGTGGGGGTCATATACCTCCTTCGTCCCTCTCACTCGGCCGTTCTCCCTAGCAACCCATCGGGCCGAATATGAACTACAACTTATTCAGAGCAGGCAGTATAGCACCTTCTTCCTACACCACGCTGGTGGTTTCAAATTCGTTCTCTTTGTTTGGTGCGTTTGGGAATAATGTTTTTTCTTCATCTGTCATCTCGGCTAGGGGCAACCCTGGTTTTGGACAATGGAATCCTGTGCAGGGAACTATTCCTACACAAGGGGCAAACACAGGAGTCTTCTCCTCACAAGGACTCTGGAATCCATGGCAGGGAGAAGTTCCCTCGCTAGGGATGTCGACTGGGGGAAACCCTTTCCATGGTAAATGGAGCCTTGGGCAAGGATCAATACCTATGCTCGTCGGATCGAAAGGGGGAAATTTTTTCCAGAATCTTTGGAACACGATGCAGGGAGAAATCCCCACCCATCCCTCAATGTCCAATTACGGGAGTCAGCCGATGATGTCCCAACAAATGCAGTATCTATATGTTGGCCAAGGCCATGGTGTTTACTAGAACCTTGGTCAGCAACCAAACTTTTCCTGGCAACCTGGTGCTAGTTAAACTCCAGGATCCTTTTTTCCTGTACATAATAATCAGCCCAAACTGTCGTTTATGGTGACATTACATTTTCCAGACTTTTCAAGGTTGTTAAACAACCCGATTTGTCATGATCTTCATTGGCCTCCAATGTAGAATAAGTTTCCCTCAGACATCCCAAAGTTCGAAGGTAATCCTAGCGAAGATTTAGGTGATCATGTGACCACCTTCCACCTATGGTGATTGTCAAAATCATTGAGAGACAACTTCGTACAATTGTGTCTATTTCAGCGCACTCTCCTTGGGGGTTACACGAAATGGTACATCGAGCTCGACTACTCAAGATACTTTTACTTGATCGATTTGGCGATGGTTGTTCTCAACCATTTCCAACTACCTGTGAGATATGATGTTGACACAGAATTTCTAGGTAACTTTGAGAAGACGAAGGCCGATCATATCTCAAATCAAATTCGAGAATGGCAGCGTCAGAGGAGTTTGATCAAGGTCCAGGTCCCACCGGCATTCCTATTGGAGTGGTTCCTGAAGTCTTTGGTACCTCAGTTATCCAAGGACGTTGCAATGTCAGGAGTGTTTTTAGATGAGGAGGCGATAATTCGAGCACAATAGCTCAAACTGATATACTCTCAGTCTGGTTTACTCTATGAGATTTTACCAGATGTGCCATGGTCCATCCTTGACAAGGCCAGACACAAGTCTGGAACACATGTCGATGGTATAGTTGGTTCAACATAAGAAAATCCAACTGATCAACTGTCAAATCAATTGCAACAATTGTCGATACAACAGACAATGACCAACCATACCTCCGGTTTGGTTATTCCCCATACCCAAATGTCATACGTACACAGTGTGCAATCGATGAACCCGAAGGCCAACCAACAGCCCGACGGAAAGAAAAAACAACAAAACAAGAATGGTAAGGGGGATAAGAAACCCACCAACAATGTTGGTGGGGGAAACATAGAGAAAAGAAAGTCTAAGTATCCATGTAACCTTTGCACGGAATATCATCCGACTCACCTATGCCCTCGGCCTGTGGAGGCCCAAAAGTTATTGACACAACAACAACCTATTGTGTTAACGCACCCATTTCCACATGGGAAAAATATGACGGAAGCATCTTCAAGTGCGGATGGGGGCAGTCAAGGACCCCCTCCATCTTCTAGTAATACCGCGACCATGAGCGTTTATATAATGAAAAGTGACACTTACATAGAAACTAGGGAACACGATTACGGAATGTCAGAAATTGCTGAAAAGGGTAAGGAAGTTGTAAAACTGTCTGTTCCTCTCCATATTGAGAAGACGATGGGTGAAACAATGACACGCATCCTGAAAGGGGTGTGTTAGTCTCCAATTTTGACCATATTTTTTCCTATATCATGACATATATACCCCCATTTTCATATCTAGTATCATTTCCTTCTGGCCTTACCATGACACATTTTACATCCTTTTGCCTTAAATGGAGCTATTCAAGGTATTCATATGATTCACGTTATTTTTAATGTATTTTGATATTTTAAACTAATATTGATACTAACGTGACATGGGTAGGTACTTGTTCCCTTGAAACAGACTTATTAGTACCAGGTACCGGCTCGCACTTAGTGGAGGTGTCAAAGACTTGCACGACATGGCCAGATTGGATTTACAGTCCGATTCATATGATTGATTGAGTCATAACTCAATGTGATGACTCAGAGCGAAATTGTAGAACTATTTATTATGATGCTTTATGATCCACGCTTCTTGACACTGCGTGTCATGAAGCTGTGAAATTAGCTTTAATTGACTATGAGTCATTTTTCGGATCTGAGATTTGCTTAGATTAATGCACCTATGTTCAAGACTATCTTGGAGAGGATCTATATAAACTCAGATTGCTCTCAAGAAATGTTGGTTATGATATACTATATTATGTGATTTTTGATAATACGATTTGCTATGCGTTATGTTATTCTTTGTTAAATGATTTGAGTTTGTTTATGAATTACGGAGCGTGAGGTATGAAATAGTCATGCATGGAATAAATTGAGTATCTCTTGTTTCATTTTAGGGTGATTGCACCTCTTGGTTGGGCCCACCAACAGGTTCAATTCGTTGTCTCTTTTCCACAGTATAGTTATTTTATTTTTAGTTCTAGAATCTGCATGTGAGTTAGTTTTTCATTTGAAGTTACTCTTCTAAATTCTGGCTTAGTTATTTTTTGTTAGTTTGTTCCCATCTTGATATTATCTTGTAGATCGTTGAATGTTGGAATGAGTTATTTGCCATTGTAGAATTTGAAGAATGAACCAAGTGCTTAATCTAGATTTGCTCTGTTTTCCTGTTTTCAGTTTGATCGTGATTTAAAGATAATTTGAGTTTAGACTTACTCTGTTTTGTTAAGGATAGCTAGCTTATGGTCTAGTTAAAGGAAGATTCCAGTACTTGTAGAGTAAAATAGGACATTTATTAGTTTCACCTGTGTTAGATTTAGAACTGCTTGATACTTAGATTAAAAGGTTTTTAAAATGATCTCTCTTCTATGGTTCTTTAGATTATGAATAGAAATACCTCTGCTTAACTCAGAACTGTTTCCATTTGATTAATTAGACAAGATATGATTAGTTTTAATATAATCATTAGGATTCAGTTTCTTAGAGTAAGTTTATGTTTTCTTCTCAGAATAACTTTTAGGTAGGATTTAGAATCTTACCAGCACATATAGTGTAGCAGCTCTAAGTTCACTTACCCTGGTTTGACAATTTAGTGTTTTCAGGTAATTAAAATCTTTAATACAACAACCTGACATTTTTGGCGCCGTTTCCAGGGAGTTGTTTAGAAGGTAAGTTAGATAATTGTTTTGGTTATTTTCTTAAATGTATTTGGTTTGGTGTGGTATGTTAGCAGGTTGATGAAAGAGGAGTTGTGAAACAAAGGGTGAGAACAGACACATCTGTTATCACAGGTTCCTCTGAAACTCAATCTTAGTTTTTCTTTTATCTAGTATGTTTTCATGAGAAATAGAGATCATAGAGGTAGATTTAGGGGAAACTCAAAACAACAAAAAGAAGAAACCTCCACCCAAAAAGAAATAGAAACTGAGACTGGAACTCTGGCTGAGGAAACCATAGAGAAAAACATAGAACCAAGAAACACCACATACCAACAAATTCCAGTTTCTGGTGTTCTAAACTCAGTTGACACAGTTAATCTAGAAGAAGTGCAGGCTATTTTCAGGAACCCTGACACTATAGTTTCACAAATAACAACTACAACTGTTGAATCAAAGGTAATAGGATCCTCAAAAGAACCAATAGGAAATAGTAATTCTGTCAAAAAGAATCTAGAGAGGTGGGATTTCACACCCTCACCAAAGAAAGATCAAATTGCATATACAATTTTTGGTAATCCTTTTAACATGGAAGAAAGAGGGAGAGAATTGGATAGAAGAGAAAGAGGAGAAATTCATGTTGAAAATGAAGAAGAAGAACAAGTAGAGACTGAGCTAAGACTAGAAACCACCTTTGGGTTTCCTATTTTGGATTTAGTCTAGAATATCAATATGAAAAATATCCCACCTTCGACACTACCAACCTTTGATGGGAAAAGTAGTGAAGACCTAGATGTTTTTCTTTTTGAGTTTGATATCCTGTGCAGGAGTTTTAATTATATCCAGGATGCACATAAGCTGAAGTTGTTTCCTGCTACCCCAAAATATTCTGCATTACGTTGGTTCATGAGTTTAGGAGAGTACGACTTTAGGTATTGGGAAGATATGAAGGTAAAAATTTTAAAGAAGTACCAAGACTATTGTAGACCCAAGGATTCTCAAAATGATATTTTTAAAATGCAACAACAAGATGAAGAGAGCCTTGAAGATTTCTTAGAAATATTTACATATACTCTTAAAAAATCCAAATATAATGATCTCCAAGATGAAGCAATCAAGACTCTTTTCTTAAAAGGGGTTTCAGATGAGTACATTGACACTCTCAACTTAATGGCTTTAGGAGACATTTATCAAAAAGACTTTGAAGCACTCAGTGAACTATGTAGAACTTACTCTAGAAGTAGGGGGAAAACGACAAAAAGTGTGAGAGAACCTGTCAACAAAAACACCAAAGTACCCACATCTGGTGGAGTTACTAGAATTGAATTGGGAAACCTCTTGGAAAATTTTAAAACAAACATTTTAGGAACGATTGGCTCTCAGTTAGACACTCTGAAGATTAAGAAAAAGAAGGAAGAGGAAAACCCTGTATTAAGCATATTCTGCCCAAAATGCAGAAAAAGGCATCCTTTACGAGAATGTCCTTTGGACAATGTTTCTGTATGTGCAATCTGTACTGAAAATAAAAAAATAGAAGATTGTCCATCCTTACCAGGATTGCAAGCTATATTCAAGGGAGGGGAAGCTCCAGGGACTCCATATACACCTAAGAGGCCTTGGAAACCTAGGCACTCGAATATGTATCAAGAACCATCCCCACAACCTTCTGGCTACTATCCACCCTTCTCTCAACAACAACAACATCCATGGAACTGGCCAAATTGGCCTCCACAAAATGTCCCTGCTCAACCTTGGTACTAGGGATGGAGAGAACATAATTATGAAAATAACCAATAGCAGCATGCAGTACCAATTCCACAGAATCCATGTACTCAATACCCTCCAAACATGCATCAGCTATTGCCTGGTTTTACTTCACCTCCTTGACGCAGCCGCACCCGCAGGTACGCCCGCTCACACAGGATCTTCTCCTCTCTTCGGCCTGAAGAACACCAAGGTCCTTCTATTTCCCTATCGGGAAATATGCACCCACAGATTCTCTTCTGCACGATCCCCCCTTCTTTACTTATCGAAGGATTGGAACTCGCGGCTTTGCAAGTTCACTGTCGATCACTGGGCTCTCGAATCCCCAAGACTCGATGGCCAGTCAATCGCTGACTTCTTCTGTATCTATCGAGACTTCTCTTATCGCGGTTTCGGTGCTCGCGATATCGAGCACTTTGATTTACCGACTCCCGATACCCGACGTGACGAAACTATGACGCACACATGCGAGTTGACTTTTCCACCTCGCGTTACTTCTATCGGGATATCGGACTTCACGGGATTGCGAATCCTGATGTCAATGGATTCGGGACTTTCCTTTTCCCAATCCCCAATATGATACGCCACCTATCCTCCACTAACTCCTGTTGTGGCCCCACACAACTCCTCCATCGAGATATCACGGATCGCGATTCCAAGATGCAAGAATTTCTTACCTCTGAAATCTTCGATGCTTCGAACCCCGACTTCCTGGAATCTCCTGACACACATCCCCACTGATGGACGGTTATGATCTTGTCGAGATATCATGGATCGCAATATCGCAATTCGCGTTGCAACAACTTGGAGCTTCGACTCGTGAATCCCGGATACACGATACCACGTGTAGATCCGACGGTCCTTGTGACTCAGATCGACGGCTCTGCCCCCTCCTGAGCTTTGAACCTTGTCCACTTTACACTGTAACCTCCCTGCACCTCCGCAAGATCCAATGGCCCATGGTGATTCACAAAATATCCTTGCAAATTTCGTCTGTTCGTTCTTCCTTGGATGTTTCCTGCGAAATGAATCAAGTGCTTCCTCCACAAAGACTTGTTCACTTGTGCGCAAGCTTTCAACACTTGCTCGAACGCTTCAAACACAACTTCTTGGTGAAATCCTTCGATGAATTTGGAGACTCTATCCTTCTGGAGCTTTGTTATGACTCTGAACCTTAGGAAAAGGCTCCTTGCGCGCACTCCTTGCGGAAAAACTTCAACACGTCTAAGTGATGAAGTCTCTCTCGACTCTGCACACACCTTGCAGCAACAGTCTTTTAACACTTCACTCAAGTTCGCAACCCTGAGACTTTTACCTAGCCTGTTCACTCATTGCACGGCACTGTGCCTAACTGGACCTTCGAGAAAATGAGAACAAAAGCTATCTCTAATTTGAACCCTTCTGTCAACGCACTCCGTGCGGACAATTCAACTGCACTCCTTGCAGGAATTCTCTGGCTCAAATAGGGAAACAATTGAAACTCATTCTATCTCCCTCTCAGACTTCAATTCAACCTTGAAATCATATACCTAGCATATAAAAGAAAATACATAACCAGGAAGCAAACATTCATGAGCACAACATCAATACATAGAGGATCAGACACAAAACCATGAAATTGAATCAATCTTATTCTATTAATTCAATTATCAGTACATGGGTGTTCTTCACACAGTTCTCTACATGCTATTCTGTTCTTCCTCCAGAATAATGTTACAATGTACAATGAGGGTGTCTATATCCATTTTCCCTTTTGGACTCTAAAGCTATCAAATATAAAATTAAATTCCTATCTACTAGCATTAACTATATTAAATGCCGACTATCTACTAAAGGACGAGAGCTATCCGCTCAAGGTCCATTACAATATACAAGTGCGCCATCTCTTAAATGACTTCATTAAATATTTGTGCAACAATCCCAAAGTGTTTTCAAAAATTTAGTGCTGGCTTATCCAGCTATCTTCCGCTTCCGCGCTGGCTCGCTTGATGAGTCGGTGATGCTCCTGCATCATACTCCTTGGCTTGAAAACTTTCATGGGCTCCTATCCATGAGCTCCTGCACGGTCTGTCCATGCTTCTGTATTTCCGCTTCATTCTCCCAGCTGGCATCTTCCACTGGATGATTCTTCCACTTGACCAGATACTCGAAGTATTCTTTCCTCCTGGTCTTCTTACCCACTCTCTTGTCCAGTATGGATTCCATATGCGGCTTCTCTGCAACTGGAAATTGTTTCACCCACTGGATCATTGGCTACTTAGTTCCAGTCTCTGCTTCTCTAGCCCTGTATGGGTATAAATCTAATATGTTGAATATCGAAGATATTCTGATCCCATCGGGTAACTCAATCTCATAAGCATTTTCCCTGAATTTTCTCAAGACCTTACATGGCCCAATTTTATTCATTTTTAACTTATTGTATGTTCCTCTCAGGAACCTTTCTTTCCTTAAGTGTGCCAGAACTAGATCACCAACTTCAAACTGAAGTTGTCTCTTCCGCTGGTCCGCTCTACGTTTATATTCCTGACTTGATTCCAAGAACCGCTCCTTCACCCTGCTGTGAAGTTCTTTCATCGCCTCAGCAAACTCTTTTGCACTAGAGCTACTAGTAGCAGTCTGTTATGAATCCATTAGTTCATAAAATCCTCTCAACTACATCCCATAGATAACCTGAAATGGAATTTTTCCTGTGCTTCAATTTACTGAGTCATTGTATGCAAACTCTGCCTGTGGTAATATGTTGTCCCACTGGCTGTGGTGCTCTGTCACCAAGCTTCTCAACAAGTCTCCCAGACTTCTTTTCACCACTTCTATTTTCCCATCCATCTATGGATGATAGGCAGAACTAAACATCAAGTTAGTCCCCAGCTTCTTCCACAGTGTCCTCCATAAATTCCATATGAATTTGGTGTCCCTGTCCGAAACTATACTTTTTGGCAATCCATGAAGTCGAATGACCTCCTTGAAAAATAGATTTGCGATGTGAGTCGCATCGCTGGTTTTCTGGCATAGGATGAAGTGTGCCATTTTAGAAAACATATCCACTACCACAAAGATTGAATCAACACCTCTTTGTGTCTTTGGAAACCCCAATACAAAATCCATGCTTATCGCCTCCCATGGCCTCTTTGGTATGGGTAATGGATGATAAAAACCTGCATTCTACTTTCTCCCCTTTGAATGCTGGCAAACTCTACATCTGTCAATGAATCTCTTGACATTTGACTGCATCCCTGGCCAAAAGTATGACTCTCTCAAATTCGCGAACGTCTTATCATGACCGAAATGTCCTGCTAATTTACCACTGTGCTTTTCCTTTAACAAGTTCTCCCTCATGGAGAAATTTGGAATTCACAATTAATTGCCTTTGAATAGAAATCCCTCCTAGATCATGTAGTCTATCCAATGACTCCTATCCCTAAGAACTATATTCTCAGCTGCTTCATACGCTTCTGAAAAATCTGCATCACCTGCGTACATGTCCCTGAGGTCATCAAAACCCAGTGTTTTGACTTGGAAATCCTGCAACAACAAACACTTCCTGCTCAAAGCATCAACCACTTTGTTAGCAGTACTCGAAATGTGTTTAATCACAAATGTGAAATTCTGCATATACTCTACCCATTTTACATGTCTTTGATTCAACTTCTCCTATTGAGTCACAAACTGTAATGCGTGGTTATCACTGTACAGAACAAATTCTTTTGGGATCAAGTAATGCCTCCACTTCTTCAGTGCCTGTATGATAGAATACAATTATTTATCATACGTGGAGTATTTCAATTTTTCCTCATTCAGTTTCTCACTGAAATATGCAATTGGCCTGTCTTCCTGACTCAAGACCACTCCTATAGAAAAACCGCTTGTGTCACATTTCACCTTAAATGTCTTCAGGAAATCCGGCAACACCAGAACCGATTGTTCCATGATCTTCCGCTTCAATAGATTGAATCTCTTTTCAGCCTCCGCTATCCAGTGAAAATATTTATGCTGCTTTTTCACTATATCCATCATCGCTGCGCTAATTCCACTGAAATTTTTGATGAACTTCCGGTAGAAACTAGCTAAGCCATGAAAACTTCTCACCTCAAAAATATTTATCGGTGATGGCCAATTCTTGATTACTTCCACCTTATCCGGATCCATCTTCAATTCATTCTCCGAGATAACAAAACCCAAGTAAATGAGCTCTTTATTCATAAATGAGGACTTCTTCATGTTAATCAGTATCTTCTCCTGCTGTAGTCTCTTCATCACTGTAGCCAAATGCTTCAAGTGTTCTGCCATTGATTTACTATAAAACAATATATCATCCAAATACACAATGACAAACTTCCCGATGAATTCCCTTAGGACTTCATTCATCAACCTCATAAAGGTACTTGGCGCATTTGTCAAACCAAATGACATGACCAACCATTCATACAAACCTTCGTTTGTCTTGAATGATGTCTTCCACTCATCGCCTTCTCTCATGTGAATCTGGTGTTATCCGCTTTTCAAATCAATCTTTGAAAAATACCTTGCCCCACTCAGGCAATCCATCAGATCATCCATCCGCGACAATGGGAACCTGTACATGATGGTTATCTTGTTGATATCCCTTGAATCGGTACACATTCTCAAACCTTGATCCAGGTGGATATCAGTGGCCACCCACCTTTTCCGACTGGCTCAAAACAGTTTTCTGAAAATTTTGGCAATTTACTATTTTTAGCAGGTTTTAACTTCTGGGGCAATTTTGAGGGCCTAAATGAAGGTTTTTTTAGATCAAGGTTCTCAATGATATCTGAATGCATAATTGATCCCCCAAAATGAATCTCCTCGACAATACCTTTCTAACGAGCTATCACACGCCTAAAACAAAGATCGTATGCAAAAGTTACGAGCCCAGGAAGTTGATGTATTGATTGCAACCGTTCCTCGGCGAACAGCCGCTCTCACCAGGATCTTCTCTTTCCACGGCCCGAAGAACTCAACGGTTCCTCTCTCTTCCTATCGGATTCTCTGCACCCACAGTTCACTCCTCTCTATCCTCTTTTCCTCTACTCGGGGGGATCGAGACTTTGCCTCTCGCGCTACCAACCACTCGGGATTTCAACTCTCGATACCCGATGCACCGAGATGCCGAGACTCACGATCTCGTGATCTCGTGGTTTCTCTTCTCGTGAGTTCAGATTTACTTCTCTTCGGCTTCTGAGGCCTGGGTCTCCGATACCCAAGTATCGCTACCTCGTCTCCTCATGAATTCGCGACTTATGAGACCAGTCGCTTGGCTCTTCAACTCTCGAGACCCGATGTCCCGAGATCACGTGCCACCTGTCCCTCCGAAAAATTGATGGCTCCCACAGAATCTGGGAATCGCTACTCGCGATATCGACGTGCATGCAACTCTTGCACTCGCCAACCCCGATATGTCGATATGCGATGGCAAATGGATTCTACTTGCGCTGGAAGGTTAACTCTCTCCCAGAAGTTCAAGTCGTCGATTCTCTTCCTCCTGAAGAGTCCTCCTGCTCCGAAGCTTCTCCCGTTCAGGGATTCTCCCGGGTCTGTTCCACAATACTTGCAAGGAACTCTCCCTCTTGAGCTTTCACCAACTTTCCACTCAGAATCACTCTGATTTCAATTCTTCCTTAAAATCACATACGCAGCATATGAAAGAAATACGTAACAAGAAGCAAATATGCAAAGGCATAATGCCAACAACACACAGAGGATAAACACATCCATGGAATTGAATCAAGACTTTCTTGTTCTCCTCTTCCCAGGATTTCCCCTGAGTCTTCAATCAAACCTGCATGTTGCATGCACGGTCCGAATAAACCAACACAACTCTGGGTAGATGAGAACATGAGTTCGACTGCCTAGCCTCCTCAACGCACTCTATGCGGAGGAATTCAACTGCACTCTATGCAGGAATCTCCCGGCTCAGTCAAAGAAACAATGGAGACTCAATCTCGTCTCTCTCCCAGATTCCTAATCTGCCATGAAATTA
Source organism: Picea glauca (assembly GCA_000966675.3). Classification (NCBI taxonomy): domain Eukaryota; kingdom Viridiplantae; phylum Streptophyta; class Pinopsida; order Pinales; family Pinaceae; genus Picea; species Picea glauca. The sequence continues at coordinate 290,611 of JZKD02S0597499.1, read as the reverse complement.
CATATGCAACATATACAATGAAAGCATAACAAGAAGCAAGTAAGCAACAACATAATATCAACAATACACAGAGGATAATCACAGCCATGGAATTTGAATCAAAGCTTCCCTATTAATTCAATATCTGTACATGGGGATTTTTCACCAGTTCTCTGCTTTGCTCTCCTTTTCTCCTGAACGCTAATGCTGATAATCTCAATAATCTGAATGTGTTATACAACAATACAAAGGAGGGTGCCTATATTTCATTTTCCCTCTCGAAAGCCAAAACTGTCTAATCTAGACTTAATTAGTTTATCTACTTGCATTAAATCTAAATAAATGCCTCAGCTACCTAAGGATGAGAGCTTATCTGCTCAAGGTCCGTTA
>JZKD02S0597499.1:254789-290232 GCA_000966675.3 Picea glauca | reverse complement strand
TTTCCTTGAAATATAAACTTTTATTAAATCCCTTTATAAAGATTGGAAAATTATATTTTTCCTTTTATTATTTTTCATGTAAGAGAAAATAATTTCATTTAAATTCTTCAGGTAATAAAACCATGCAGGGATATATATATATATATATATATATATATATATATATATATATATAATTTTATTTTATTTTGAAAATGGAGATTAAAGTTCATGGAGTGTAATGGACCTGAGAGTAAAGATAATATAATTTATTATTATTCTAATGTCAAAACACAACCCATGACCAAATAATTTAGCCATCTCGTGATCTTCGGGACTTTGGGAATTCGGGGCTCCAAGGTGTTTGGGGTGATGGAATCGACTAGCCAAAGTCGTCGAAAGCCCAAACCCTACCTTTCCTTGTACAAGGTGGATTAGATAAGAAATATAATTAATTATGTGTTATTATATTTAATTGTGATCAAATTAACATAATTGAGTATACTAACCCTTTATTTCAATTATTATATTATAATTCAAAATAACTCATTGTATTTGTATCATGTTGTAATACAAGTGGGTCCCCTTTGGGACTCTGGAACTTTGGAACTCTGGGTCAATTGGGAATGAAAAGTTGTGTGAAAGAGTTGAAGGTGTTGACCCAGATATCTGTCCTTCATTCCAATATTCAATATTAAATGTAATATTAGAGACTATTTAAACCTCAATGATATTTTCGAGAGGTATAATATAATATATTATATTATTAAATTGGTTACATTTGAATGAAGTGAGCTCTTTTAAATATTAAATAGTGTGCCAATGTGTACAAGTGGGGCCACTTCATGGCTTTGGGACTTTGGGGCTCTGAGAGATTTGAGTATAAAGAATGTGTTGGGGAGCCGGAGGAGTTGACCTAGAGAGCTCTCTCTCTCTTTCTCTCATTTCAAATATTAAATATAATATTAGGGGACGTTGTAAACCTGGGCACATTTTCAAAAAAGGTGTAATATAATATATATTAAATGAGTTTATTATGGTATTTGTACATGATAAAGTACCAACCCTTTTCCCTTTTTAATTTAATATTTCATGCGCAATAACGTGTGAATGTGGACCCTTTGGGATCTCGGGACTCTGGAGATCTGGGAGTTTGAGACTTCGGGATGTTTGGGGCAATAGAATGAATAAGAAAGAGGGTCGAAAGCTCGAACCTACCCCTTTGTATTTCAAGGTTTGCATAAATGTTATAACAAATATTAAACGTAATTTATTATATTGTATGATAATACAATTTCTTATATTTGCATAAAGGAATAATACAAGTGGGACCCTCTCCAGAGCTTCGACATTCAGGATATTTGGGTAGGTTCATAGATTGGAGTCCCTATAATGACTTTGTGGGTATTTGTGCCATGATGACTTCAAATTTCTCCACGTCCCCCATGGATTTTTGCATAGTCTCCTAATCCATTTTGATCATTTAGCGTGTGCCTGTAAAAGTCTCCCTACCTTGGACTACCAAATACACTGTCTCATCTCTTTTTTTTTGCATAGGGGGTCACTATGTCTTTTCCTATTGTTGCGCTATGGCCTATGGTCCTGCCTGGCTTTGTAATTGTTGGAGATTCTCATGGAATTATATGAGCTTGGCCATGATCTCTTCGTGTTGTGCCTCTGCAATGAAGAGCACTTCTTCCCCCCTATCTTGGACCTTTTACGGGACTAACTCCGCATCATCCTATGTCAGGGTGATGGTTGGGTCTTCTGTGACATACTTCCTTTTCTTATGCGCCTCTTTTTCCTGCACTAGTTTCCCTATTTTCTATGAGGGTTGCACCCTACTTATTGTACATTGTACCCTCTCTTCTCTATCATATGGAGTATCCCCCTTCCTAGTCTATGGTTGGATGTTTTTCCCTGTTGTTATTTTTTTTTAGGTTTTTGGTACTACGCTGCTTTTGGTTGGCTGATTCTGCGCTGCAGCCTTTCTAGTATTGTCGGCTAGACTGCTTGTTCTTGCTGAGGAACCTAATTCATCCTTTTCCTTAGGCCTGGAATATTGTGTCATGATTGGTCTTGTTGTTGGTTTTTATATTGGCAGCGTCCATTGGGTAGGCCAGTATTTGACTATCCAGTCCACCTCTTCCTTGGCAATGCAATACTTCATTTCTAGCCATGCCTTCTTTGGATCCCTTGCGGCATGGATCCACATGTGGTGTCAGGATTCCTTGAAATTCACTATCCCTTCGATCTCCTGGATCACCTCCACATGTATGTGCCATATATTAGTTGTGTGTCGTTGTATCTCTTCCAATAACATTGAAAAAACTTTGTTGTTTTCTTGTTGCGTCTTGTTATCCTTGGCCTGCCAAAGTGACTCATATTTGGCCACATAACATTTCCCCATCCTATCTAAGAATGTTGATAATTTTGGCTCCTACCATCCTGCCAATGCTATCATAATGATCAACCAAGAGTAATGGAACTCAGTTTCATTGTCTTGCACATCTCTATAGTCTATCAAAAACTGGTTCAACGGGTATGGCGTCATGTTGAACATTACTACTTCTGCGCATTGTGAAGCTACTGCAATAAATCCTACTAGCATTTCTTATTTTCTACATTTCCTCAATAGTTTGCAAGCCATGAGATTGTTGAAAAACCTTTTCACATTATCGTTGATATCCTTGAGTATGATGCCTCTATTTCCCCGATTGGTGCCAAACTGTGCTTTGATCAACTCTGATATTTCCTTCTTGCACGCCTTGTTAGCCATGTATTCCTTTGGCTGCAAATTGATTGTCGATAGTCCAGTGATCTTGGAAATCAATGCTATGTCTATCTGTACTAGTGTATCCATCCATATGATGCCTCCATGTACGTAGGCGAATATATGATTGACACAAAGCCCAAAATTCTTACCGCGCCTGAAATGCAGTGTATCCAAAAGGTTCATCATACCAAAGTTATACAACCTGATTAGCCATTGCACAGGCTCCATTATTGGTTTACCCAGGGGTCCAATTTCCCTTGTTTTTTTAAATAAGTCTCCATGACCAAATCTTGGAATTTTTCCACATCGCACACATCATGGTCTACATACCTAAGTTTTGGTACATTTCCCATCATATCATCCACAGTGATCACTACATATGGGAGATGAGGTAGTGTAATATCCATGGTGTCATGCGCATTCCTTTTATGTCCCACAATATATGGGCCTACATCTGTCTCGTCTACATCTTCTTCCATTTCAGACTCCATCCAGTTAGTGATATCCTCAACCAACACTTCCTTTCCTTCGTGAGTCTGTCGCAGTCCCATTGCTTCATCAGGATTCACAAGTGTCTCAGGGTCAGGGTTCAAAATACCATTCTGAGCCCCAAAGCTCTGCCCTATATCCCCTTGTTGCGTTGTTTATGTTTCTTCTTCAACCTGTGTCGGGTAGATTGACTCTGTGTCTGAGGTGGTGACATCTTCCAACTCGACCACGTTTTCGGGTTGTCTCATTCTTTCCTTGTGCCTTTGACCCTATCGAGTAACCCGCACATATTGGCTTGGAGCGTCAAACTTCGGTGGGGTCATTGTCTCTCTAAGTCACACACTCGCTTGCTTCTTCATAAAATTATAGCTAGGGTACACTCTTTCTATCCCGCTTTGTGCTCAAAAAATCACTAAGTGTTGAATAAATGTGTGCTTTCCTCCTTTTATAGACCCAGTCCTATCGGTTTTTCACTTTTTATGTGCATTTGTGCTGAGTGTAATTTTTCTTGCACGTTGCCTTCCGATATTGTCACAGTAATTGTTGCGCATGACTTTTTCCACTCCTTCTTGTGGTGTAGTCAAATTCTGTGTATTTTTGTGTTTTTCTTCCTTTTTTCTATTTTTGTATTCCAGTTTTTCTCTTTTTTAATTTCTTTTTATCATTTTTCTATCCTAATCTTTGTTATAATATACCATATACATGCATTTTCCCACTACGTTTTAACTTTTAAGGGTTAGTAGGTCGATTGTCCTTGTATAGTTTCAATCGACTACCATTGATCATTCCTTTCAGTTATGTTCCTCCCAAGTCTTTTAGTTGTACAGATCCCCCATCTGTGACAGTATTTACTTCATATGGCCCTAGTCAATGCATCCTAAACTTACCATGATGTTGAAAAAATTTACTGTCATAGAGAAAATCTAGGTCTCCCTCCTTGAAACTCTTCTTTTTAATATGTTTGTCATGCCAGGATTTGTCTCTTACTTTTTTTACTTCTTAGTGAAATCCTGTCAGAATCTTGTCCTCTTCCAATTCCATTAGTTGACTTAACCTTTCCTTTAGTGCACCTCTTTTTTTCATGTTGGTAATTGCTTCTACGCACAAGCTGGGTACCATAAATTCTAATGGCACTACTGCTTCCTTCCCACACACCAATCTAAGTGGTTTCTAACATGTCAACTTCTTACATGTGGTCCTATATTCCCATAGTATTTTTGGTATCTTCAAGTCCTAATCATCCCTGTTGACATTGCGGATTTTAGTTAGAGCATTTTCCAAGATCTTATTGAAAGCTTCTAATGTTCCATTTTCCTGAGGATTGTAACGAACCTCCTCGTTACGACGACAAACCTCTCATAACAAGTGTAATTTTTTTTTTTCTTTTGTGTGTGCACGTGTGTACAAGGATAATAAATACATTCGACTCTACGTCGTCACACAATGACGAACGTGGCACATGCAATTTCAACAACAACATAATGATCTAAGACGCACTTCAAGTATCTGCAAGCAAGGTATGGCAATCAATCGATTAAATAAATAAGACTGACTACCCGCCCGTCCTATCGTGCAATGGTTAGGACCTCCAAGACACATAAGCAATGGTCAAGCCCAGGTTCCCATCGATTTTAACCATTTAAGGTCTCAGGGTTGGTGACTATTCTGAGGAACATGGAGGTGTCTACATCCCGCCTGACACAAGAAGACTAAGCACACGGAAGGTTTACCAACCAAGTACAAACATTATTTAAAATGAACAACAATCCTCATTTACTAAATCATAATAATTTATGGTACTTAGTTCAAGGTACCTTACATTTTATAAGTCATCAATAACAATAAAATTCAATAGCATTATGATAAAATAACAATGTCGTTACATTTTATATGATATCTAACACTAACATTACATTTTATTTTATATTGAAGTAACATTACCCTTACATATTTCAAAAATATATTACAATGGCATTACTCTTTACATATTACAATAACAATAAATCATAGTAAAGTGCCAATACCATTACATATTATTACAATAACTTTACAATTTAAAATAACAACAACATTACATTTTATATGTTATCTAACCCTAACATTACCTTTTAATTTATATTGCAAGAACATTACCCTTACATAATTCAAAGACAATATATTATAATNATAAAATTCAATAGCATTATGATAAAATAACAATGTCGTTACATTTTATATGATATCTAACACTAACATTACATTTTATTTTATATTGAAGTAACATTACCCTTACATATTTCAACGATATATTACAATGATATTACTCTTTACATATTACAATAACAATAAATCATAGTAAAGTGCCAATGCCATTACATATTATTACAATAACTTTGCAATTTAAAATAACAACAACATTACATTTTATATGTTATCTAACCCTAACATTACCTTTTAATTTATATTGCAAGAACATTACCCTTACATAATTCAAAGACAATATATTATAATGACATTACCTTTATATATTACAACAACGATATGATACATAAACAGTTTCCTTCTTTAAATAAATTCATAAAACAAATTCCTTCTTTAAATAAATAAATAAAAGAAATAAATCCCTTCTTTAAATAAATAAAACTCACCAACTAGGAAACATCCTTTTTCAGTTGAAGTGCTACTTTTATAAACATTCCTTTCCTCTCTAAATTGAATAATAAAAAGAAACCTTCCTTTTCAACATTCCACTTTAAAATTTGTAAAGATATAGCAATCGATAATACAAACTACATGAACCATTTAACCTATCTAACCACCTTAACAATGTTAAAATAAAACTCTGTTAACACAACTAATAAAGAAATTTGGTTCACATCCGACGATCTAATACCACCATTTCGTTGCTGCTATAATTGATCAAATTCCAGAGTATCTACATTCCAATATAAGGAATTACGAAGTCAAAAATAGAACCAATATTCGATGCATCCAAAAGTTTTAAAAACAATTGTTGCATAAAATAATTCAAATTCAACCTTCTTTTAATCAATAGTAAGATGGAAGGATTTTGAATGTCCAATCTTATTATTTTCTAAATGTCGCGACAGTCTATTTCGAGCACCCCTTTTTACAATACAGATTAAGGGACAAGGAAATTCTTTAAAAATTAATTTAAAATTTTGTTTTTATAAAGAAAATCCATTCGATCCATGAACAGATAAAGGTTGAATTAATATTGACTATCGGTTGTAGTGTGCAGCTAGTCATCGAAACATTTACTAAAAAGATAACGAAAACAGGTGCTCTATAGAGTACTTCAAGTTATTGCACTAAAATAAAGAAGTCCAATCTGAGACTACAACAGAAACTATAATTTATTTGTTATAACTCAAGCAGTAATCAACACGTCATTATCTTCAATCGATGAGAGAGAGAGATGTCAAAACCATTCACTAAGGGAAATTTCACCTGAACATGAAGGGAGATATGTGTACATAAACCTTTCCTTTACTGCGCCTCTTTCTTTCATGTTGGTATTTGTTGCTACGCACATGCTGGGTACCATAAATTCTAATGGCACTATTGCTTCCTTCCCATACACCAATCGAAATGGTTTCTATCATGTCAACTTCTTACATGTGGTCCTATATTTCCATAGTATTTTTGGTATCTTCAAGTCCTAATCATCCCTATTGACATTGCAGATTTTAGTTAGAGCATTTTCCAAGATCTTATTGAAAGCTTCTAATGTTCCATTTTCTTGAGGATGATATGGTGTACTCTTTTGGTGATAGAATTCAAACTCCTCATTCATAGCGATGATGGTATCATTGATAAAATGAGTTCCCTGATTATTCATCAAAATCCTAGGACATCCAAATCTGGTGAGCACTTTCTCAAACAAGAAGTGTGTTGTTGTCTCTACGCTACAAACTTTGACTGGTGCTACTTCTTCCCATATTGTTAAGTATTCAATCACAGTAATGATATATCTAGCTCCTGAAATTTTTGCTAGCGGATTAATAGGTCCCACAAAATCTATATCACATTTTCCAAATACCTGCAAAGTCACTTGTGGTCTCAAAGACATCTCATCCCTTATGTTGGTTTTTCCAACCCTCTGACAAACATCACATTTCTAGAAATATTCCTTAGCATATTTATGGACTGTTGGCCACCATAATCTTGTGTGCAATACCTTCTACAAGATAGCTTTTCCTGCATAGTTTCCTCCAGCTATACCTTCAAATGCTTCTATTAAAATTCTGGGCCTTTCATGTTCCAGTACACACCTTCTCAGAATGTTATCTACACCCATTTTGTATAAATGTACTAAAATAAGTTGATCGTATACAACTCTTACTACCATATTTTTCTTCTGCGCAGTGCTAAAGTCCTGTGGTGCAATCCATGTACTTAATTATTCAATAATATCAGCAAAATATTCATCAACTACCTGTACTGAAAATAGTTGTGCATCAGGAAAGTTGTCTTCCAAGTTGGTAGGTTTTTCTCCATTAGTTACCCTTGACAGGTGATTAGGTCCTGGGTTTAGTTCCCGTCATTTAACTATCACTTCGAAGTCAAATTATTGGAATAACAATATCCATCTACAGATCCCTCACCCCAACATTGGCTTGTTGACTAGATATTTGAGGGCATAATGGTCTGCGAACATTTTAAAGTGTTTACCCAGTAAATAGTGCATGAACTTTTGAAGTGCATATACCATGGCTAGGCCTTCTCTTTATTGGGTGTTGTAATTATGCTTTGATTCTCACAACTTTCTACTTGCAAAGGAAGGATGGTCTAAGTCCCCTGCTCCTGACTATACCAGAATTGCTTCAAGTGCTATGGTTGATGCATCTACATGCACATGAAATGTCTTTTCCTAGTCTAGGAATACTAAGATAGGTGTTGTGACCATATTTTCTTTTAAGGTGTCCAATACTTGTTGACAGTCCTCATTCCACTGGAATCCGGTGTCCTTTAACAATTTTTCCATTGGTGTAATAATCTGTGCATACCCCTTTATAAACTTCTTGTAATAGCTTATATGTCCCAGTACTGCTCTTAACTGGCGCACTGACTTTGGTGCTGGTAAATTTACAATGACTGCAATCTTAGCGGGGTACACTAGTAAATTTTGTTTACACACTATATGTCCCAACAATATATTCCAAAGGGTGTCCCAAAAATGCATTTCTTGATATTCAATGAGATTTGACATTGTCTGCATATTTCCAACATCCAATCCAGTCATCCAAATATACTTCTAAGAAATGATATATGAATTCCTTAAAAGCAGCTATGACTACTCTTGAAAATATGGTTGGTGCATTCTTCATCCTAAATGGCATGACTGTATATTGGTAGGATCCCCATTTTGTAGCAAAAGTATTATTATACCTATCGTCTGGAGATATTTTGATATGATGGTATCCTGAGAATCCATCTGTAAATTAATATTCTTCCTGGCCTCCCACATTCTTTAAGACTTCATCTGTAAAAAGGGTAGGGAAAGTTTCATGTAAGAAAGCATCATTAAGTTTCCTCATATCTACACAAATCCTTATCTCCCCTTGTTTATTTTCTTGGACTACCATAGGATTGATCCATTCAGATTCCTCTACTAGTTCTATGATACTAGCTTCCAACATTTTGTCAATTTCTACTTTCACTTTCTACTTATACACTAGATTCAGTCTGTAGGGTATTTTCCTGAGAGGTCTAGCCTCAGGTTTGAGAGGTATCTTCATCTCACCTAGCTCCCCTACTATGCCTTTCATCTCTATAAAGGTTGTTGGAAACCGGTCATTGTATTCATGCAGTAACTTTGTTATTCTTTCTATTGTTTGCTCATCCCAATAGTCTCCAATACTTTCCATTTTAGGATTGTCATTCGTCCCAATGTTGACTTTATTTACTTTAATTGGTGTAGCAAATACTTATGATTCCAGAGATGGACCTTCCACCTCTCTTTCTCCTTCAATCTTTGTAATCGGAATTTTGCGTGGATAATCTTCATCAGGTGCTTCCTCTTCCACATGATAGCATGACAGTAACTCTTTGACTGTTTGTCTGTTTTGTTGTTGATATTCTATCATGATTTCAACTTATGGTTTATCCGTAAATACCATTCCTTGTATCAGATTCAGTGTTGAATCCATGTTGGGGTTCTCATGTTCAAATGAGAAGGTTACTACGAAATTTTGTTGTAAGCATGTGCACTCTGTAGTACCTCAGTGCATCTCCTGGTCTATATACTAGTTCCCTAGAATTCCTTCCAATGTATGGATAACGTGACGAGGCCATTCCTTCAGTGGTGTCATCCTCCACTATGCCTTGCACTTATATAACTGTTCAACTGGTGTTCCATGTCCATCATACCTCTACATTTTATTACTCCCCTGCTCTATGCCAAATCTAATGTGCAGTAGTCATTTACATTGGTACCAGTATTGAATGGTTTCTTTGTGCACACCCCACCATCTTGCAAGTGTGGGCTTGAGTGAGATATCTAGGGCTAAGAGCCTCTGATTTTCTAATACTTCCTCTTCATATTTTGTCAAAAATTCCTCCAAGTCATTTAACCCATGAAAACTGGGAGGTTCTCTTATCTTTGTACCAACCCATCTTACTACACAGTCTATTCTTGCGCACCTCCTTGTGGAAACTTCATGTAAATTTTGTTGCAAATTCTCCAAACATGTGTTTGAGTCAAAAGCACATGATGTAATGCTTCTCTAGCTGAGTACCCCATTTGTAGTTGGGCTAACATAATCTTCTTCTCGCGCGGTGGTTTTGTATAACTGGTTTATTTCCTCCAGATCCAAACAAGTGTGTTCTACAAATATTTATCTTCTGATGGATCCAATGGTGCAATGACTCTATATTCACCTGATTCAAACGTCATTTTTCTTATTTCAGGTTGGTTATAGCTTGGTTATAAAATACCCAATCCAGTCCAAGCAATGATGGGTAAGGTGTTGTCACATCTACTATCTTTATTACTTCAAAGTCTGCCATAGTGCGCACTCCATCCAGATCTACTATCACACCTTTAAGCCTTCCAATTGGTAATACTCTATGTTGATTTGCTAGTTTCAGCTAGACAAGCGAATAACCTAGTGTGGGTTCTCCCATACACTTCCATGTATCTTAGGTAATACATTTACTTCAGAGCCTAAGTCTAGTATAATATCTCCCATATTGAAATCTCCAATATTAGCATTTAGTCTGAATTCTCTACTTGTACTTCTTCTAGTATGGAGATGATCGATTGTTTTCTATTCCAACTTCCCTTCCTCCTCTCTGTTACATATTTCTAGCATATTTTGTAAAACCTTAACATATGATGGCTCATTCAATAGCTTAACACAGGACTCCAGAAAAGTTTTTATGGTACTTACTTTCTCTAAAGGTTGTCCTTTACTGGTATGGTCCATTAAGGAGGAAATCTCATACATTGGTAAGTTATAAGTCTACTGCGCAACTGATGTAGACACAAATTTTTTCTTCAGAAAGTCATGTCTGACCCCCTTGAATATTTCATTTTCTTTTCATGCATCAGACTACTTATGTGGCTCAGTATTCTTCTTAACCCATTGGTGTTGCGTTGGATCTTGTTTTAATACGTTAGTTCATGTCTTGGCTCCTCCTTCGGTGACTATGTTGATTTTTCTCCATCCTCCTTGGCTTCTGCAGAGACCCACTGGACATTATGGTTTCTTTGGTTCCTTTTTTCTTGGATCTTTGCTAGCGGTAAAACCCCCCTATGGCTACACTAGTGTTTATGATGTAGGCAGATCAATGATCATGTAAAAGTATCCTACTCTTCTCACTACCCCAAATGTATCCCAGACTCATGCATGAAAGACAAAGTAAGAAAGATCAGGTAATTGTACCTTTTACTCTATGTTTGGTGTCGATCCTCTCGCGTTTGATAGCTCCGATGATTGCAAACCTCCTCCCAAGGCTGGATTGCATTCACAAAAAGATAAACATGAAACTACAAACATGCATTTCATATATAAATCATGGGTTAGATTTTAGAATGAAACATAAATCGAATACAAATATTTGACACATCATATTTCGGGACAAGAAAAATATTTCTTTTATTTATATCACAATGATTACTTACAATGAGGTCGACAACTGCTCCATGAGCCTAGTCCAGTCTCCTCTTCACAAAGCTCCAAGTGCACCTCCGCGTATCTTTCTCCTCTCACACTTCTTCTTAGGAAATGGAATGGGTTCTTATGGAGGAAAAAGGGAAAAATGGGGAATTCTGATGGAATTCTCACAACAAGGTTGAAAATGCCTGGGGCAAGGAGGGGATGTGAAACAGGAAGAGTTTCATTGTTCTTATGCTTAGATATGGAATGATACCCCAACACCTCCTTTTATATGACAAGGATAGTTATTTGGTTGGGTGATGGGCTATAGGCGGTGTATCAGTTGGGAAACTACCCAATAGCCCGTAATCTCAACGAATTCCTTGAAACTTTTTAATTTTTGCAACTTTTACAAGTATATGTGGGTTGTAATGGTGCATCTAGCATATGTACATAAGTTGTAGTGGTGCAAAAATCATATGCACGCAGGCAGTAGTGGTGCAGGGCACGTACATCTTCAAAAATAGTGTTTTTAAGAAGAGTTGCTCAGTGATGGCTTGGCAAAATTTGCATGTAAAAGGGCGAAATGCCAAGTATGCATGTATGGAGAAAATTAGGGTTATAACAGATGCCCCCTAATGTGTGAGGTCAGAAGAGCATCTTATGGTCGAAACACATTAAAAAATATTCACCAATGTACGAAGTGAGTGAGCCTGGGACCAGAGTTTGGGATGTGCCATCTGCAAAAATAACAATTGTCTCTCTGAGGCAGGCATACCCATGCTCGGGATGAAATAAATCATGGATGCCAATCAAATACACTACATATCCATGTCATATAACTATATAAAGTGTATCCGTGAGCAATACACAATGGATATACATCTCAAAATCAAAGATATACTTATATAGTATCCATCTTCAAGAAGCTAATAATGCCTAATGGTTGGAGATGAGGCCTTCAGAGCTCAAGAAAAAACTTCAAGATATTCAAAAATCAAGTAGGAGTGTAATGTGAGTGTACAATTTCACTACCCAGAGGCCTTCGACAGCACTTCAGGAACAGACAAGATCTCGGTGATCAGGCAGAGAACTTCAGTGATTTTGAACGACTTGATTGGACTTTTGGGATGGTCGGGCATGAGGTCAAGAGAAAAACTTCAAAAAGGCTGACTCAGGCTGGGTAAAACTTCCCTTGGACAAGAGCATGAAATGTGATCAAACTCAGGAAGCATGACATTGACATAAGTTCACGATACAGGAGGCAATGCAAACTCTCTATATGTTTGGAAGAATAACCAAATAGAGGAGGACACAGCTCTATGTAGCGATAAAAACTTCCTAAGGTCATATTAAATCCAAAACCTTGACGAACAAACAGAAGGATGTGCTTTGTCCAAGGGCGACTCATTGTGCTGCCAAAAAAGGATATATATTTCCCGTCCTCTTTTTGGGGTATTTTTTATTTTTTTGTCTTTTTCAATATTTTTAAAGAGCTTGAAAAAAATTAAAGAATGCTACGTTACAAAGGAGGAATGGATGTCGCAAGCATACTAGTTCCAAGCTCAAGGAACACACTAATTATCAGAGCAAGGAGACATGTGCGAGAAAAGGACACTCGGGGAAAATTCCTCCATGGATAAAGGTGTCAAGTCGCAGAGGAAAAGTGTTACAAGGCTTGTATATAAGGTATGCTTCAAAGGTTCAATTGAGAGCAACATGGAGCCAACATTACGCCAAAAAAGCAGAGATGCAAATGCGATTAGCAGGACACGATGAAAACCCCCTTCAATGTATTTTTTACGAGCCCAGAGAAGGTAAGCTCGATTGTTTTTTCACGTTTAGAGAGTCTTAAAAAACGTAAAAGAAGACTCCACTAGGGTACCTTTTTCGAAAATATTCGGTTCGAAAAAAGGGGTAAACTTGTACCGAAAATATGTCTATTAAGAACCATTTTAACGAGTTTGACACAAACAATATCACTATGTCGCCTTTTTCTAAAAATTTTCTCCTTAGCCCGAAAAAGTATAAAATTTACTTAGGAGAACTCTCCTGGTGAGACGAATCTCCCGAGGTGTACATTTTTCCTCCTTAATCTATAGGCCGGAAAAACGGGTTACAAACTCATGCCAGTTGTTGTTCTTCTGTACCAATTTAACGAGTGTGAAGGAAAAAGGTCACTCGACAATCTTTTCAATTTTAAGGAGTCTAAAAAGAGCTTAACTATGGACTTCGTAGGGGATGTTTTTCTAGACCAATTTAATGAGTGTGAATGAACAAGATCACTTGACGATCTTTTCAATTTTAGGGAGTCTGAAAAGAGCTTAACTATGGACTATGTGAGGGTTCCTTTTCGTAAATTTAGTCCCTCGGGCCCGAAAAAGAGTTAAACTTATACCTGAGAATACTCTTCTAGCGAACCGAAGTTCCTAGAGTATAGCTTTATTCATAAAATTGACCATCCAGACCGAAAAAGGGGTAAACTAGCGCCGGACAGACATACCTTCAAGTTTTAGTTTGGTGAGCGTGAAGGACAACAAGACCGCTTGGCAATATTTTCATGTTTAGAGACTCTGAAAATGGCTTAAAGAAGACTCCAAGAGGTTTATTTTCTCATTTAATCCGAACAAGATTGAGAAGCATAAATGTAGTCTCATCGGATGTTGCTTTTGAATTTCAAAGCGAGCTTGAAATTCAACAAAGTATGCTCATTTTTGGGAGTCTCGAGGGTGAGGCCAAGAGTGATGATACATCAGACGTATGAGGCTCAATATCGTAATCATGACAGGACTAACAAGGACTCCCGATCCTGAAGTCATTGGAGATGGAATGGATGCCAAAATGTAACAATGATCTATCTAGGGCATACATGTAAAGGTAGGCTCTACCACCTAACCACAACACTTATAAAACATCAAAGATGGTTCCATGTCGTACTTCAGTGGGATCGATCCTATGGCAAAGCAGAAAATACAACGAGATGCAGGAAGTGGAGGTGTAATCCTAACTTCTATGAAAAAAGTTGGGAAAATGACTTTTACCAAAGGACCTTTAAAAGTGGCCCATCTCCAAAAAAAATTCCAAACCAAAAAGTGCAGTGCATCGTAACCAATGAGAAACTCAAGAACCACATTAAATTATTTTCAAGCCAGAAAAAACTACAAAAGGATTCAAAAAGTGGCAAAAAGGGCCAAAAAAATATATAAATAGAAGCTGACAGCTCATTTTCACCATTGCAAATTGAGAATTAACCAAAAAGCGAAAAAGACCCCTTTGTTAAAATAGTTGATTCCGGGAGATTCAGAGGACAAAATGAACTTCCTCTTGGACCAAGTAAGTATAAAATCATCCCTCTTGCATTTCCATACTTCAACTATGCATTTGTTTTAGTTTTTGAGGGGCACGCCCTCCTAAAAAGGGCGGCCCTACGTGTACATGGGTTGTACAAGGACAACCCACATACATCAGTGGGAAGAAAATAGTCTTCCTGCGGATGTACGCGACTATGTCCAAAACAGCCCACGTACACCCTCAAACATGTTGAAAAATGAAAATGCAAGAGCTAACTCCCCCCTTAACTTGTCATGTGACAGATTTATGTCCACTGGAGGGAGAGGGAACACGAGGAGATCGATGTCTTGGTCGATGAGGACCTTCCTGCTATCGCCGCATTGAAACAATGTGGGTTATGGAAGTTCTACCAATGTCCACTCATGAGGAAACAACCCAAGTTGTTGAATGCCTTAGTGGATTACTGGCACCCTAACACTGAGGCATTTATGCTTGAGGGGCAGTCGTTGAATCCAATGACTGAGGATATATACTTTCTGACTGGCCTCTTGAGGAGATGGTAGCCAGTCAATCTGCGTATGTTTCCTCCTGGGCCCCACAACATCGTCGAGCTGATCAGAATGCATTGCGAGGCCGGCACTGAGAAAGTAGGTTCTTAGGTGCCAATCCACAAGATTACCAACCTATCACTGAAGGTGATAGTTTTTCTTATTGGGTGAATCACTGGATTTGCGGCCTTACATCAAGCATCCCAGGGACACATGTATTTTCTGATGCAGTGCTTAAATGCATGAGTATTCAACCGGAGTATGACCATGCTTGAATGCATGAAGAGGCAACTCACAGAGTGTCGAGGGTGGACTAACAAAAACTTCGGGTTTGATACTATTTTGTGCTCTTTCTTCTTTGAGAGGGTACCCAACCTTAGTCCATGAGAGACAGTGCGGGGGCATGTGGCCTCCTTCCCAACAGTGTGCAGGTGGGTGGCATTGCTACCACGACAGAGGGGAGGAAGGACCATAGAGACCTTCGACGATGCATTTTTTGACTGGTGGGCACGGTAGATTCCAGCGATAGAGGACTACCCCTACGCTAGAATCAACTTTTTTAGGGATTTAGACATGCCTCTACCTCCTGGAGAGGAGCGAGGAGAGATGGGTACATTTGTTTTTAAAGTTATTTAATTTTTTAATTTATTTTTATATATATCATTTTTATGTGTACCAGAGTATATCACAACTATGTTTTTTTTATGTACAGATGTGGGATCGATGCGTCTAGCAGACTTCTCGAGGACCAGGTGGCATCCTTAACTAGAGGTAGTACCAGCAATGGTCGTCGAACCAGCAGCAACATTAGGGGGACCTCCAGCCAAAGAGGCTGAGAGAGTTTTGAGACAGGTGGAGCGGAACCTCACCGTGCTCACTCGTGCAATTCCCATGGTAGAGATTGAGGATCTCCCACCATCGATGCAGCCTCACGTAGTTGGGATGCCACGAACTTGGGTCCAACTCTTATGGTGCTTGGAAAATGTTGTTGTTCACTATGGTAGGGCCAACATGCCCTGTGCTTAGCTAGGATGGACCTTTTATGTGCCGAGAGCACTCTTTTGTATATTTTTGAGGGCATAAGCCCCACGATGTATAACGGATATAGATATTTTTAGGCATTCGCGCCCACGAATGTACTCTGACACTTTTTGATATATATATGTATTTACATATTTATGTCTTATGGATCACATTTTGTTTTTACAAATGTATGTACATGTGTATGTGTGTTCTTCTTTTTATGTGTGTGCAATATGTCAATCTAATACTTGATTAGCTAGAGTATCTATCATTTGATTTAATCTCCTAGGAACATGGATGTACATAATGTAATCAAAGCAACGTTCTAAGAGACGTACCCTAAGGAATTGTCTGTGTAAATTAGGATCATAAACGCAGTAAACCCCATTTAACTGGGACACAACCAGTTGTGCATCTAAGTAGACCCGGAGGTGAGAGATACCATGCCACAAAGCATCATGAAGCAACTCTATCATTGAGATGTACTCAATGACATTGTTTGTAGCGTCACCTAGATAGATAACTCCAGAAGATAGCAACTAGCCTTGAGGCATGAAAATCACCCAAGCTGCAGAAGCAAGCCTCTGAGTGTGTCAGTTGGCATCGTCCATGAACCCAAGGAACACCTCTAATTCAATTGACATCTGCAACAACGAAAAATATGACATCAATAATGCCATGTCCACAATAAAAAAAGACAAAATCTAACTGTATAAGAACTATACATATGTACATGAAGTCACCCAAGGTGACCAACCTACGAGCAATACTTCTTGAGGTAGAGCCCATTTCTAGGCTCCACCAAAGCATTTCCCTCAAAGTAAACCAGACAATAAGCGCCCTTCTTTAAGACCTCTTTCACGATGAAAGGTCTGAACCACATGGGTTTGAACTTGCCTACCCCTAGGGGATCCTTATCTTGGTCATAGACCAGGACAAGGTCACCTTCAGAGAAAATACGAGGATGATCGGATCGATCATACTGACACTTGGCTCATTTCTTGTGAGCCTCATTGGCCAAGGCTACATCACGATGTTTCTCATCGAGCTGCTCAAGATATAATAAGAATTCCTCAATCGGTGAAGTGTCTGGCAATAACTGCACTGCCAACTTCAAAGATGGGATCTGGCACTCCATAGGAAAAACTACTTCCATCCCGTAAACGAGTTGAAAATGTGAGAGTACAACATCAAATGCTAATTTGATTGGCAGAATTGATCGTTCGCTGCAGAATAATCTAGAGGGACTTATTCACATCTTCCACCTGACCATTCGCTTGTGGGTATTAGAGTGATGAATTTTCTTGCCTCAACCCAATCTTTAATGATAACTCGGACATCATTTTTTTCAAGAAGTGACTGCCATGGTCAGTGACAATCGTCTTCGGGATGTTGAACCTTGCTATTATCTGGTTGAAAATAAAGAGAGTTGTTGTCTTGCCATCATTATTAAATGTCGACATAGCTTCGACCCACTTTGTGAAGTAGTCCACCGCTACGATGATATAACGATGCCCCCTATATGAAATTGGGTGGCATGTAGTAAAAGTAAAACCCCATTTGGTAAAGGGACCAATAATAATGACGGGAAAAATGGTAGAAGGATGTGTGCTCATCTTCCGAGAGAATATCTGACATGAGTGGCACTTCTTGACCGATTCAACGCAATATTTGATTAACGGTGGCCAAAAGTAACTGTCTCATAGAATCTTTTGGGATATTTCCAACCCAGACAAATGACCACCACATGCTCCAGTGTGGCAGTCGTTAAGAACGAGTTCCACTTCTTCGTGAATGAGGCACCGGCGAAGGAATCAATCTACACCTTGACGATACAAAGTGTCATCGAGTATGAGATAGTTTCGCGCCTGATGGCGTATACGTCGACGCTCATCGTGAGAAGTAGAGACGGGGAACTTCAAATTCTAGAGATAGACTAGTATATTTCCATACTAGGGGTCTGAAGATGAAATCAGAAAAATATCTCCTTTAATAGATTATTCTTTGGGCGTAACATCACCTGATTTGACCGAAAGTTTCGAGATAAGTTCCGCAAAGACCAGTGACTTTTTAGATTTCATGGAAACAAAATCCAAGTCAAATTATTAGAGGATAGCAATCCATCTACTGATCTTTCTGCTAATGACGCGTTGTGTCAACACGTATTGAAACGGATTCACAATGACAACGACGGTGGTCTTACGAAGCATAATATAATGACAGAACCACTGGACAACATGAACTATTGCCAATGCAAGCTTCTCAACATGGGAGTAGTTGATTTCTGACCCAACCAAGCCTCGGCTCAGGCAATAAATCACATGCTCTTCGAGCATCGTCCTCTTGAACCAAGACCATACTGATGATTGACTCTGCTGCAGCCAAATACAATAAGAAATATTTGTTATAATTGGGAGGTTGGAGTAGAGGGTCGGACGTAAGGGCACGTTTCAAATCTTCGAGAGAGTTGAGCGGCTTTGTCCCAAAATAAAGGGACTCCCTTTTCCAGTAAACACATGAAATCTTTAGTGATCTCGACATAGTTTGCGATAAAACACCAAAGATAAATTTCTTTACACTGTAAGCTTTGAAGCCGAGGGACTGTGCATGGGGGAGGAAACTGAACTATCACCTCAACCTTTAGAGGATCGACCATGATCCCTGTTTTTGAAACAATGAAACCTAGAAGATGACTCGACGTCAAGCAGAAACTGCATTTTTTAGGATTCATGTGAATCTGATAGTAACGACATCGCTCAAAGATTAGTCGAAGGTGCGTAGGATGATCAGCTCTCTTACAAGATCATGATGCTAAATCATCGAGATACGCCTCGACTATATGTCTAAGGTCGTGGAAAGAAAAAGACATGGCCCGCTGAAAAGTGGCTCCAGCATTCTTCAGGCCAAAAGGCATCTTACGATAAGCAAATGTCCCCACGGACATATAAAAGTTGTTTTATGTTGGTGGTTGTATCCCAAAAAACCATCCATGAAAGAAAATACCTCACAGCCTGCGCATTCATCGACAATCTGATCGATGAATGGGGTGGGGAAATTGTCCTTTGGACAGGCCTTATTCAAATCATGGAAGTCCATATACACACGAATTGTACCTTGATTTTTGTTGACTGGAACAGGATTTGACACCCATTGAGTCAACTGAACGGGGTAGATGAAACCGGCTTTGAGCAGTTTCTCTACTTCAGCATTAATAGTTGTTGCTTTCTGAGGATTCACCGTATGAAGCTTCTGTCGGACCGGCTTGGCATCAAGATAAGTCATTATCTCAAGTTCGATGATTTTTGGATCAATGCTTGGCATTTCCTCGTAAGACCAGGAAAAACATCCCGAAATTCCTTAAATAAATCTGTCTAGATCTAAATCTCCTCGGGGGAGCAATTTGTTCTGACGAAAACATTCTCCATGATGCCAGGGGTTTTGGAGATGTCAATAGGTACCGTTTTGGTGATACTTGCCATATTACCCTAGGCATAAACTGCATGCGTAGCCAGAGGCTTAACAGGACAAGACATGTCTCCAGTGATAGTCAACACGAATTCACCTACCTCTATTCTTCTTAAATTTAGGAGAAAATAAGATCTGTGATGGAGATCATCCCAAGGTCTGTCCGAACCATTCAATGCCTCGAGAATCGCCTCATCTAAGGGAAAGACCAAGTCTAAAGAATTAGTAGCGGCGAGGGAACCTTGAGCCCAAATAGGCTTGAGAACTAGATCTACCTCCTATGCGAGAGTCGGATCGAGGTCGGCCGAGGCTTGTTGAACAATGTTGTATGAAAATTCTACCCCAGACAAGGGCATGGCCATGCCAGGATTCCCTATCCCTTCCATCGAAGCTG
Organism: Picea glauca; assembly: GCA_000966675.3. NCBI lineage: Eukaryota > Viridiplantae > Streptophyta > Pinopsida > Pinales > Pinaceae > Picea > Picea glauca. The sequence continues at coordinate 270,165 of JZKD02S0597499.1, read as the reverse complement.
ATGGGGAAGGAAGAGTCCACTGATCATTAAAGTAAGTCATTAAGAATGACAGCATTTGAAAGATTTCAGCCTTAGGATGGTCGAGGGAAGCAGATATCATATTGACATCGCCAGAAGGAGGAGGGTAATTGAAAGTACCCATCAAAGGTGGGAACAAACCAACCCCCACATTAATGATGTTGGGCTGAGGGTTATCAATCATCGGGATCATGGATACCCTCGATGAAGGGTCGGGCCTGGAGAAGGACAATTGGTCAATGGTTACGATTCTTCCCTCATGTGGAAACAATAAGAGCCAAAACATTGTGGTAACCACTACATGCATTGCATAGGTCCAACTCCTTCCCAATAGGAGGTTACAGTCGAGAGGTGCATCGACCACTTCAACTTGGACGCACACGATCTTCCCTCCCAACTGCACGGGGAAAGAAGGGATGACTCCATTTGGTCTGAAAGAACAAACATCGAAAGAAGTAAGAAAAGTAGGTGACAAAGACAAAACGTGTTGGCCTATGGCCTTCCAACATGCCAACGACATCACGCAGGTCGAGGCACCCTCATCAACCACCGTACGAAAAATATTCTGAGTGAAATATTTCATGGGGTGAGCCACTACTATCTGAAATGCCACATGGTAAGGGAGACTAGGTTTCAAGTCGGTCGTATAAAGCATGATAATTCTCAGATTAGAGATCTCAATGGATCCCAAAGAAGACAACAAAGCATTTCTCTACATAGGGCAGCTCTGGAGGACCTCCAAAGCAAACATCGCACAAGGGGTTTGTGAAAAATCCTCCACCATAGAGTAATTCTGGGTAGCCCTTGCGTTTGGATTATGGGAAGCTTTCTTGAACACCCCTTTTGGGATGTGTGTCATTGTTTCTCCCATCATCTTCTCAATCTTGAAAGGAACAGATGATTTTACGACTTCCTTACCCTTTTCAGTAGTTTCTGACATTCCATAATCATGTGCCCTAGTTTCTATGTAAGTGTCACCTTTCATTATATAAACGCTCATGGTCGCGGGATTACTAGAAGACAGAGGGGGTCCTTGACTGCCCCCATCCACACTTGAAGAGGCCTCTGTCATATTTTTCCAATGTAGAAATGGGTGCATTAACACAACAGGTTGTTACTGTGTCAATAACTTTTGGGCCTCCACAGGCTGAGGGCATAGGTGAGTCAGATGATCCTTTGTGCAAAGGTTACATGGATACTTAGACTTTCTTTTCTCTATGTTTCCCCTGCTAGCATTGTTGGTGGGTTTCTTATCCCCCTTACCCTTCTTGTTTCATTGTTTTTTCTTTCCATCAGGCTATTGGTTGGCCTTCAGGTTCATCGATTGCACACTGTGTACGTATGACATTTGGGTGGGGGGAATAGCCAAACCGGAGGTCTGATTGGTCATTGTCTGCTGTATCGACAATTGTTGCAATTGATTTAACAGTTGATCAGTGGGATTTTCTTATGTTGAACCAACTATACCATCGACATGTGTTCCATACTTGTGTCTGGCCTTGTCAAGGATGGACCATGGTGCGTCTGGTAAAATCTCATAGAGTAAACCAGACTGAGAGTATATCAGTTCAAGCTATTGTGCTTGCATTCTCGCCTCCTCATCTAAAAACACTCCTGACATTGCAACATCGTTGGATAACTGAGGTACCAAAGACTTCAGGAACCACTCCAGCACGAATGTCGGTGGGACCTGGACCTTGATCAAACTCCTCTGACACTACCATTCTCGGATGTGATCCGAGATATGATCGGCCTTCATCTTCTCAAAGTTGCCTAGCAATTCCGTGTTGACATCATATCTCACAGGTAGTTGGAAATGGTTGATAAAAACCATTGCCAAATTGATCAAGTAAGAGCATCTTGAGTAGTCGAGCTCGATGTACCATTTTGTGGAACCCCCAAGGAGAGTGTGTTGAAACAGGCACAATTGTACGAAGTCGTCTCACAATTATTTTGACGAGCACCATAGGTGGAAGGTGGTTATGTGATCACCTAGATCTTCGCTAGGATTAATTTTGAACTTTGGGATGTCCGAGGGAAACTTATTTGGCATTGGAGGAAAACGCAGATCGTGACAAATCGGGTTGTTTAACAATCTTGACAAGTCTGGAAAATGTAACGTTGCCAAAAACGACAGTTTGGGCTGATTATTATGTACAGAAAAAAAGGATCTTGGAGTTTAACTGGCACCAGGTTGCCAAGAAAAGTTTGGCTGCTGACCAAGGTTCTGGTAAACACCATGGCCTTAGCCAACATACAGATATTGCATTTGTTGGGACATCATCGGCTGGCTCCCGTAATTGGACGTTGAGGGATGGGTGGGGATTTCTCCCTGCATCGTGTTCCAAAGATTCTGGAAAAGTTTGCCCCCTTTCAATCCGATGGGCAAGGTATTGAGCCTTGCCCAAGGTTCCATTGACCATGGAAAGGGTTTTCCCTAGTCAACATCCCTAGTGAGGGAACTTCTCCCTGCCATGGATTCTAGAGTACTTGTGAGGAGAAGACTCTTGTGTTTGCCCCTTGTGTAGGAATAGTTCTCTGCACAGGATTCCGTTGTCCAAAACCAGGGTTTCCCCCAGCCGAGATGGCAGCTGAAGAAAAAACATTATTCCCAAACCCACCGAACAAAGAGAATGACATTGAAACCACCGGCGTGGTGTAGGAATAAGGTGCTATACTGCCTGCTCTGAATAAGTTGTAGTTCATGTTCGGCCCGATGGGTTGTTGGGGAGCGCCGCCAAGCGAGAGGGAAGAAGGAGGTATATGACCCCCACCGTAAGGGATGGTGCTATAGGGGGTTGACGTGCCCCCCATGGGCCCTTGCAAAAGAGTGTTCGAGCTCCCTGCCCCCACACCCAAAGTCTGTAGGGTGGAGTAGGTGAGTACAGAGTTCGTATCAAAGTCGGGCATTTCGTATGAAAACAAAGGGCCTGTTTCACTCTGTGTGAACGGAGTTGTGGTCGTGCCCATAGATGGAATCAGACCACTACCCGAAGTAGAGGTGGTCAAGACGATTGTAGTCTAGATCGGAAAAGGTGAGTTAGGAAGCAGACCACCCCCTGTGGTGGCAGCCGTTGAGGGAGTGTGAGGACTCCCTGACGAAGTAGCAGCATTTTCTTCCATAGCTGCTTGCAAGACTATTTGACACTCGTGATGCGTTACCCTTGGAGGGACAACTTGTACCAAAAGTGGCACTCACAAGTCAGTTGTCGGAGGGTTAAATGGCCTGAGAGCTTCCGCTCCAAGGTCAGAAATAGTCAGTTCCTCCGAATTCAAGTGATCTCCTCTCGGAGCTGGCTCGGGAACAGTTTCTTGTGGCTTGGTCGCCTCAAATGACCCTTGTTGGTCAAGTCTTCGTCGTAACGGTGGTGGTGGTGGCTCCAATGTAACCGACAGTAGGCCCAAAAGCCTTCGTGACTGACACAACTCTTTATCTTCCACTTTGTGATAATATCAATGACACAGTAAGCATTTTACTAACGTTGAAAACCAAACACACACTAGAAATGTTCCTATAAGATAAGGCAAGCAAAACACTATCTAGTTAGAAGAACAATTACGCTAGCCAACTCTAGAGAAACTTACTGGTGTAAGTGAAACTCGAACATGGAAGCACCCTTCGGGTATACTCTGCAAAGCATGGCCCAACGTCTGCCCTAGGTACCGCGGTATACCCCTGCAGTCACCTGTGTAAGTCCCTACAATAAAGGCAAGTAGGTTTCCAGGTCACGAACAGTCACGAGGCAGGTATAATTGACAGTCGGGTGGACCGCAATGAGCAGGGTAACAAGCTCAAAACCTACTGAGGGTATTGAAAGCAAGTGGTCTGAAAGACAATTGAGGATCTCGAACGGATTCGGGGTCCACGAAGCTCCATAGGCAAATGCAACCGACAGTATCCCATGACAAGTCCTCAATATGTGTTCCCCACTACACTTGGTCCGGCTTTGGAGGGGTTATCTCCACTACCTTTCCACATGCGACCTTGTGTTTAGCCCCTATGTTAGAGGGGGGTTTCAGATAACTTTCACGTTTACTTGAATTTTTACACTCCCTAGCTATGACTCCAATGTTTGTTTTTAATCCTTGAAGAGTTTCCTCTTCAACCTAATTCAAGGCTCTAGCCTAGACTAGTTGATTGACACTACAAACATAAAGTCTAGATGATTTTAATTAGCCTTTATTTTAAATGGATTGTTTTAACTCAAGGAAATAGCATTGAAACTAGTGATGTGTTTTGAGGGACTAAAAAGAGGAGAAGTAAATGAAACTAAAAGAAAAATTACTCCTAGTTAACAATAAAGATTTGAAACTAACTCTTTAACCAACTTTTCATAACTAACTTTTTCTAATATCTGTCAAAAGAAAACCTAAAATGAAATTTTGCTCAACTATGAGCTACTTAATGTTCTAAGCAATCGGTAAAGAACTTAAGAAAAGAACTATTTTTTACTAACAAGAAAAATAACTAACCCAACTACTTAACCAAACTAAGAAATAAAATCTTTTTTTTGTTTGTTTAAATGCTTCAAACAAAAAACTTGAAATAAATTCTTTTTCTTTTTCTTTAAAGAAAGAAAAGGGGAAAAAGTGAAAAACACCAGAAAAGACTGAAACTGACCTCTATCCCTTTGCGGATCGCAGGGAGTCACTAAAGATGCCAAACAGGTTGATCAACAAGTCAAAGACTCGTCCAAAACCCTTTCAAAGTAAACACAAGAAATCTTTAAAAAGATAAGTAAACTGACATCCAACCTAGGCTTTGACTGTACAAACCAGAGACACTGATCTTGACCAAGAAACCCTGAGAAGTAAAACTTCAATCAAGGAAGAGGTTGACTACCTCTTCTTAAAAAAAAAAATCTTGACGTAGGTACGCAACTGATACTTAAGCAACCTGTGTATGTACACGGGCTGTCTAAAAGCAGGGTGTGTATGTACGTGTGCTGACCCGCAGTAGACCACGTACACTTTTGTACTTCTTGAAAACAAAAAGTAAAATAGACAAGCTAATAGGGCAGGGAGAACTGGTATGGCACCAATAGGTGACCAGAATCCCTTAAAGACTCAACAAACTCAACAAGAAACTCAAAAGGTAATAAAACCAATCAAACACCTAAAAAATCCCCTAAAACCCTAGAGGCTTCCCTAGTACGGTCGTTAGTTCTGCTAGCGGGAAAACCCCCCTTATGGCTACACCAGGGTTTATGATGTAGGCATATCAATGACCATGTGAAAGTATCCTACTCTTCTAACTACCCCAAACATGTCCCAGACTCATGCATGAAAGACAAAGTAAGAAAGATCAGGCAATTTTACCTTTTACTCCGCGTTCGATGTCGATCCTCTTGTGTTTGATAGCTCCGCTGACTGCAAACTTCCTCCCAAGGCTGGCCTGTATTCACAAAAAGATAAACTGGAAACTACAAACATGTATTTCATATCTAAATCATGGGTTAGATGTTAGAATGAAACATAAATCGAATACAAACATTTGACACATCATATTTCGAGACATGAAAAGTATTTCCTTTATTGATATCACAACGATTACTTACAATGAGGTCGGCGACTACTCCACGAACTTGGTTCGAGCTCCTCTTCACCAAGCTCCAAGTGCACCTCCACATATCTTTCTCCTCTCACACTTCTTCTCAGGAAATGGAATGGGTTCTTATGGAGGAAAAAGGGAAAAATGGGGAATTCTCACAACAAGGCTACAAATGCTTGAGGCAAGGAGGGGATGTGAAACGGGAAGAGTTTCATTTTTATTATGCTTAGATCTGGAATGATACCCCAACACCTCCTTTTATATGACAAAAGGATGTTTATTCAGTTGGGTGATGGGCTATAGGTGGTGGATCAGTTGGGAAACTATCCAATAGCCCGTAATCTCAACTAATTCCTTGCAACTTTTGCAAGTATACGCGGGTTTTAATGGTGTAGCTAGCGTAAATATGTGGGTTGTAGTGATGCAACAAGTGTATGTACATGGGAAGTAGTGGTGCACAATGCATACATCTTCAAAAATAGAGCTGCTCACTGATGGCTTGGAAAAAATTTCATGTAAGAGGGCCAAATGTTAGGTATGCATGTATGGAGAAAATTAGGGTTATAACAATCTTCCCCAATAGTGTCGAACAATATTTTGTGTCATGATCTGTTGTGCGACAGTACATACATGTCGTTGGTGGAAGTGGACATTCCCTTGCATAATTTCCTAAGTGTTGGAAGTTATGGCACACTACTAGCCCTCTGCCTCATCCAAATCCTTCTCTGCTTCGTCCTCCACCTCTATCTTCTCATGGCACATTGTACTGAGGTGCCTGGTTATACTACGTGAGATTATATTGTGGATACACATTATTATATTACAGTTGCATAGTGTTGTACTGTTATTACGCATTATTGTATGGTGTTGGTACTTGGTTGAACTAAGGTGCAGGTTGTCCTTTTATCATTTATGCTTGCACCCTATAAGTATCTGAAGTCCTTTCTCTCATCAGCTCCAATGTCCTACAATCCTTATCATCATGACCCACTGACTTGCAAAAATTGCAATATGAACTTTTAGGTATTTTCTTATGCTTCTACATCATTGGAAAATGATATGGATCATGTGCATGTGTCTTACAAATCTTGCAATATGGTCCTCCTATTGGTGATGGGTTTGGCACCCATGTTGCCATACACTGCGCGAAAGTTGGGCATTCATTCTTATGGTGTCTTTTTGTATTGCATAAGGTACACCAAACGACTTCTCTTTTCTCTTTACCCTTGTTCTGGTTAAGTTGAAATGTTATATTCTTTAAATCCTCCTTCAACTCCTCTATTGTTGGATCTATCTATTGATATTGGTTCTCTTCCAGTTGTAAGGTGGCTTGCAGAGCCTCTTCCTGAGTTTGGAACTTATGTTGTCTTAATGGGTATTTCAAATGTGGTAACAGTGAGTTCACAAATATATTCCTATGTTGCATGTCAATCATTGCATATTTCAACTTACCTTTCAACTACTTAAACCTCTAATCAATCTCTCAAACAGACTCACCTGGTTTTTGCATGATTTTGATCATTTCATTCATATACTGATCCTCTGAGTTGGGCTTATGAAACTCATTTATCAGTAGTTTTTTCACATTTTTAATAGTCCTTGTTACTCCTGGTGGACTATTTACATCTAGGCTTGTGTACTAATCCAGTGCATGGTCTATTAGTGTGATAGCTTACTGCGCAAGTTTTTTATCCTCATTTGTAATATGATTTTCTTCCCAGATCTTCTCACACATGAGTAAGTGTTTTTCAGGGTCCTCTGATGCCTCTCCCCAAAATTCTGGTAATATGATCATGGGATCATGCCCTTCCATTTTAAATTGTGTTGAACTACTACCTCCGCGCAGTGTAGATATTTGATTGTTACTTCCTGAACTGGCTCCTCCAGTTGCTACTCCTTGCTTGGATGCATTTCCTGTTGTCTTTCTTCCACTAAAATTCAGTTTTCTAAACGTTGGTGTTCTCTCTGGTGTGTTAGTCACACATGGGGTTGTAGGTTCCACACTAACAGTGATATGGATTGGAGTTCTACCTTATGTTCTTGCCCTTGGATCTCATGTTTTTCTTTCATATGTTGTGTGCAGGATTTCCTTAATCTACTCCATAGCCCGAAGATCCTCTACCACTTTTTCATCACTTTTCAAGCCCTCTCTATCAGCTATGGCTCTCTTCTTGTTATCCATCTTATATTCATAGGGTAGTCCACTGCCCTTCTTTCCATATTTTTCCATTATATTATTTATCTGATCTTCCTCCATCATGATTGGATCCATGGCCTATTTCTTCTTTCCCATATCCATCTCTTCCTCCATTTATCAGCCTCCCGTTAGTGCTTCCCCCCTTCCCCCATGCGCGCAAGGACGTTTAATTGTCTAATTCCATGGTCATCACACCGTTGTTATATAATAAAATTTTGATTGAAGTATACAACAATCTGATGTACCTACCTTTGGGTCCCTTTAGAAAATATGGCTTTATTGTGGTGTAAGACTTCATTGTATCTACTGCAAATTTGGTGATAATCCCTGCAACATTATTGTCTAACCAGAAATCTACTACGTGCGTAAATTTGTTATTAACTTGTTGTAACTACATGATCTCCACGGGATTCCACTCCAACTGTCCGATTCAATTTGTAGGGTGGCTGCCTTTTAACCTTAATAACCACTCTTGCAACAAATGAAAAAAATCACAAAAAAATACCTCATGGAGGTCGCTAAACACATATTTGTCAAGATATTTGCGCAATGTTAGTTTAGGGTTTCTGTTGTCCTTTTGTGAAAACTCGATTTCTTTCATTTTCAACCATCTTTCGATCTCTTCCTTTGTTGGATTCCATGGCCTGAATATTCCCTTTGGGTGCCTTGCTTCTTCTTATATCCTCGTCTTCATCTTCGAGTTAGCCTAGACTTCGTCTAGATTTTCCGCCTTGCCTTAGGCAAGGAGCCTCTCTTTTGAGACTTATTATATCGCCTCGTCTTCATCTTCGTCTTTGTCTTCTTTGTTGTGAGGGTTAATTACGTATATAAAGCTTAATTACGTATATAAAAACAAATGACGTTCATAATCAATATCACAAAGCGTGGAAAGAAACAGAGACGCTCGGAGTCGAAACTAAGAAAGTAAACCAGCTTTCGTCTCTCGACGAGTAGTATTTATTCGGGGTAGCTTCTTTTGTCAGGTTTTTGTCACTAAGAAAGCAAACCAACTTTCGTCTCTCCCGTCACTAAAGGTACATATCCGTGCAGCTGTGTTGTGTTAATACGTGGTGTATCATAGATGATGTGGTGGAGAGTTGGTTCTTGTTTGATGTAGTTCAAATTGTACCGAGAGGTACATGAGCTTAGTATTCTCTCTAGACAGAGAGACACACAACACAGTTGCACAGATCTGTACCTTTAGTGGCGACGATGGGAGAGACGAAAGCTAGTTTGCTTTCTTAGTGACAAAAACCTGACAAAAGCAGCTACCCCGAATAAATACTACCCGTCGAGAGACAAAAGATGGTTTTCTTTCTTAGTTTCGACTCCGAGCATCTCTGTTTCTTTCCAGGCTTTATGATATTGATTATGAACGTCATTTGTTTTTATATATGTAATTAAAAACAAACCTATGGGTAACTTACTGTTATATCCTTCCTTCTCTCTTGGGTTAGTTTTGATCCTTCCGTTGGAGCGCCGCCACCTCACACACTTGGAAGACGTGCCTCCCAAAACAAGTTTGTGATAAAGGTAAAACATAAAATTAGAGTGTTTTCTTTATTCGGTATTATCTGAAGTTATTCCCTGGTCTGAACCGGGTAGTCCATCTCTCGATAAAAATAAGGATAATATCTCTAAGGAGAGAAGTACATAACTCCATATAAAACTTTAGAAACCCGCTCGCTATTTTTCACCTGATGAAGTAAACCCTCCATCTCCTTATCAAACCTTATGCTATCCCTAGTTACCGAAGTGAGTCAATACGTTTAAGCAATACTTCGTAAAGTAAGGGGCATTTAAGGTCCATCCTGGGTTTACTTCGCCCTTCGGGTTCAAATTAGAAGGGTTAATAGCCACTCTTCTCGAAGTATTTATTCACCCTGGCTTTCAATACATTACTAAAAGCCTGTCTAATACATTAGTGACTCCTATCAGTTATAGACTGAATCTACCAACTAGTGGTGTTTACTTTACAATAGGTCTTGCTATTTCTTTAAATGATCCTAGCGGTAATGTTGTTCCTAACGAGCAAGTATATGCTAAGATTATGGAATTAGTTGCTCAAAAGGCTGAGGAGTACGATGAAGAAGTGCTATCAGGTTTATGCATTCACATGTATATGGTTGGTATGCAGAATAAAGATGTAACTCTGACCTACAAGGAGATTGATACCAAAATTTGGGAATTAATTAATGCCAACATAGGTGATGGTCATGGTGATGGTGAACCACAAGAAGTTCCTGCTATGGGTGGTAGTAAGCATCATTATCCCGATCATGTAACAACACTCAAACCTACGGGTAAGGGAAGGAAGTCTTTCATAGTTGTTGATACAGAGACTGTTCTAGTAAACGATGTTCATGTCCCTTATGGTGCTGGTTTCTTATTGGTTTACCCGAGTGTAGATATTAATACCCATGACATATACATAGATTTCAGTGAAGATGCATTATTCGTCCTACCTGAATTTGAAGACAGGAGTAATAAAGTGTTGTTTAGTTTTCTAGAGCATTTAGCATGGGTAGCAGATAAATCTCAGATTCGAACGGTTTACTTCCATAACTTCTCCCGCTTCAATGGTATCATATTAATGAAATATTATGCTAAACATGGGGATAAGTACTCCATCAAACCTCTTATGAGGAACAATAGGCTTTACGAGTTAGTAGTGTCTCAGGCAAATAAAGTTGTGTTACGTCTACGAGATTCATTAAATCTACTCCCAAGTAGTCTGGATACATTGGCTAAGACTTTATGTCTGAAATTAGGAAATAAAGGCTCCATCAAACATGACGAAGTGGAAGTGTCGAATCTGGTGACTAAAAGATCTGAACTGTTGGAGTATATGGAACAAGATATTCTCCTGTTAGGTGGTGTGATGTAGACGACACAAGATATTTATTTTACTCAGTTCCAATTTGATATCGTTGATTGCTTGACATTGTCTTCTCTAGCTATGAGAATTTATCGTACTATCTATTACGATCCAAATAGTTTTCCTATCCATCTACCAAGTAGGAACGAAGATACATTCATTCGGCGTGGGTACTACAGAGGACATGCTGATGTGTATATACCATATGGTACAAACTTATACTACAATGACGTTAACTCCTTATATCCATATATCATGAAAACATTTAATATGCCGGGTGGAAAACCAATATGGCATGGGGATTTGGAAGGCTAGGAATTGTCCAACATGTATGGTTTTATTGAGGCTTATGTTGTTTGTCCGAGTACAATTACATATATAAAGGGGAATATAAGCGCAATCAAAATTATTATATATGTTATGTGTGGTAAATCAAACCTATTCTTGAACCATAGAAGTGGGAAGTACTACGGATATTCCGAATACCTGGAAAGGTCAATTCTCTGGAGTTGATCCATCCTAGCTAAAGGCGAACCTTTGGTTTGTTCTCTTTCTCCACCTAAGATCATCACATGGTTTTTTAGACCCAATATTTTCATATTGGGACAAACACTCTTTCCTCTAGTTCCATTCTGTTAACATACCAAAAAAATGCAATCTATCAGCTACGCATATTGGATCTATATCTAGACCAACGTTTGCATAAATCTACCCCATTATTCTATAGAATACACATATTTCATGGAATGCGTTCTAAAACAATAGAATAAAGAAATCTGTTGGAATGAAACTATTACCCCTTGCTCATCAATTTTGTGGACAAGCAAGAAGTCTCTGTTATGATTGAACCATTAGAAACATAATTCGAATATATATATATATATATACGTAATTACGCCAACTAGCTACTATGACTGATTTGGAACTGAAATGGCTGTCTGAATGGGTATCGTAACAGAGCCCACTAAAATGGTTGGAAATCAATGGCTGGCTAGAGCGGAGCCCACTGAAATGGGGAAATAAGGTCCTAACTACGAGGTGATATGCCCTATCTCTCGCTACCTACTGCTTTATGCTAGCTGGGTTTACACCGCTATAAAGAATGCGCTATGACCAATAGGCCACGTTCACACTCTTTCAATTACCAGTTTGGGTAGGGTAGAATTGATAGTTGATAGGCCACCTCACCCACTATAGAACTTCTCTTATCAGGACCGCAGATCATACAACCTTACCCTTCCTTCTTCTTAATAATACTCTTTTTCCTAGTAGATACAGTAAACGACTRTTTCCTTAGTTATTACAACTTTCCTAAACTCCAGAGCRTAATTAATATGCCTAATAGAATATAGTGAAATTATCATAGCTGAATCATTTTGTAACCATGAGCCTACTAACTCAACAAGCAGTGTTTATGCTCTATTACCCATATTGGAGCAAAAATCCTTGAGGATTCTTAGTTGATTTTCAAGATCATGGGGACTCCTTGCCATAAGAACGATATCATCGGCATAAAGAAGAAGATTGATGACTATACCACTGAGAGTAGGGCTGACACAACCTGCTTTTCCCAAGCGTTCTTCTAATTTATCAATGTATATGCCAAAAAAGGTAAGAGACAAGGAACAACCTTGTTTGACTCCAATATTGCAGTTAATCTCTTTTGACCAAGCCTTAGTATTATATATATATATGAATATAAAAAATTTTTAATAAAAAAAATACATATATTTACATAAAACATTTTATAAATTAATATTACTATGAATATTAAATTTTATTATTTTGTAATTTTATCTAAAGTATAATATATAGATCAGCGGAAAATAATTACAGTTGAATCTTTCGTGAATCGGAGGATAATCGTCATTATCTGTTTTCTACTAATATGAACTAACTCATTAAAACTAAACGAATCTTATTTATAATATATTTTTTTCAATTATACATTGTTATTGAACTATTTTATTTTTCATATAAAACTCTTTTACATAAAAGTTGGTTTAAACATGGTCATAGGGATTTCGGTAGTTGTGTTTAAGTTATTTTCGAGTGGAATAAATATGTATATTCAAACAAATTATTTTATTATTTTTATGAAAATGGTCGGTGAAAGGATTTTAGTGGTTACGATTAAGACTATTTTGTATAATATTAAACATGAATAAATAAAGTTAATTGCCGCAAGTTACGGGTTTTTTAATAAGATTTATAGTGAAACCCATAAAAAGATATTTGACACGTAGATTTACTTAAATATCTATTTCAAATCATGCATACTCTTTTATGTAAAGTGTGTCCAATATTAGCTTCAAGTGATAGCATAGTTGGTGAGACATGTTTATATTCTTTTGGTAGTATGGGGAGATAATAAGTTTGATATGGGGAGGTCATAAGTTTAAGCTTTATGTCTTTGAGGTTGTGGTTTAGCATTCTTATCATTCACTAACTTGGAAAAATAGAAAAAAAATTGATAAGTTTCTCTAATAAAACTTAAAATTGAGATCTTTATTGCCTTTCAAGAGTCCTCTAACCCTTCAGAGAAGGGGTTAAAACTATTTTCAATGCAAATGAAAATTAATATAAAAAAACACTTGTCAAATTTGAAACAAAAATTATTTCATATTTTTTCATTTGAAGGGCAAGGAAAAATTTCTTAATATATTCACTTTTCATTGTTTTTTTATGGGTTGGAAATTTCCTTAATAAATTTTACTTTTTATTTTTTTATTGTTTTTATAAGTTTTTTTATTTATTAATCATTTCCCCTATATTTCAATAATAAAAAAATATGTTAAGAATTTTTTTCTCTATATCAAAGTAATAAAAAAAAGAATGTTACCAATTTTTCATATGTCAAGTCAGTTCAAAAAAAGAATTGTTATATTTTTCTACAAATACAATCCTATTTTTATGGAGCTTATGCATGCATGCATATTCTATTTATTAAACTCACAGAGATGAAAGATCAAAGGGTGAATTCTCTAAATACCAACAAGAAGGAGTGTTGTGAATTAGAAGTGAATTCTCTAAACACCAACAACAACTAGCCTTGTGAATTCGAAATTAAGATTTAGGAGGCAACTCTTCCCAAGTTCTGGATTTGTTGTAAGTTTATCTTTGTTCCTCTTACCTTTGTTATTTTCGAATAGGGCAATTTTTAGTTCTCTATCTTCTCTGTGGATTTGTTTTGTGTTAATGTATTTTATTGTTGTTTCTTCTACATCATCATCGTGTTCATTCTAGGGAGATGTATATTTGTATTCGAAGTTTGTCCCAATATATGTTAGTGTGGCTTGTTTTTCTCTAGACTGGATATAAGTGAAAATATCAAGAAGATGTATATTTGTATTCGAAGTTTGTCCCAATATATGTTAGTGTGGCTTGTGTTTCTCTCGGCCAAATATAAGTGAAAATATCATATGCAAGTAACAAAACATAACTATTACTTAAGCACTGGGGTGGAGAGCTTCGCAGAAGACCCACCAATAAAAACGTAGTTGATTCAGTTCATAATTCTTTTCTTTCTCTTGACCAAGAAGCAAGAAAAGCAAAGACAAACTTTGAATATCATTGAGATCACAAGCAAAGATAGGCTTTGAATATCACTGAGATCACTCCCTTTCTTCATGCTTCTGATTCAACACTATATACCCATCGAAAACTTCTTTAGTAGTAGTAAACCGAGATCCTTATATAGAGCTCAATCAAACGAAATCTTTATATAAAGCTCCTTAACCATTTCGTAATCATCTATTTTTGTGCTTTGTATATAGCTTTTCTTGTTCGTGTGAACTACTTTTACTGAACTTTTGGAGATTAATTAGTTAAGAATTAATTTATTTTTTTTATAATAAACGAGTTATAAAATAATTATTTTATAAATAAAATTTTATTTTATTTTTCATTTTTTATATAAAAAATATAATTTATTTTAACATGTAAATTTAGAAAAGTTACAATAAAGTTAACCTTTCAATTTGAAATATAACTCTTTCCTTGATCCGTGAACCCTACATTTACTTTATTTTTTACCTTTTCGATCTCCATATTCTTTGTACTCACGTTATCTGAACCCACGTTATCGCTCGCTACCTTCCGCATAATTATTCCGTACTACTCTTTATCTGAGCCCTTTACAGATTCCCTAACTTTATGGCTTTTTTAATTTTATATCATATAATTCAAATCACTTACCCAATTTTCCATTGAAAAAGATGTGCCGTTAATAACGGGGAAATGTTAGATGAGATCGTGATATTGTAAATCGGTAAGCCTACCTATACTTGTGGAGCATATAATGAATATTGATTATGGTGCATGAGATTCTACATAATAATAAGATGACGTGGACAAATGTTACATTTCTTCGTGATGGACGGTCCACAATGATGAGAGACATAGAATTCCAAAAGTATCTCAATCTGCATTGGGGTTAAAAAAATGTAACATAACTACTCAATTCAACACCGACCAAGAACAACAATCCATTATGTAACGTGTCAACAACCCTTTCGTAATTCCATAAATTTATTGGAGTTTAATAAAGTCAAACATAAGATTTTATCCTACCAATCCAAGGAGGATACAATGACAGATAGCTTTTGGGTTGTTAGTCAAAGATTCCATTGAGAACCTTTAATTGGTTTTCTTAAGAATTATTAATTCTATTTTTTGGATGTTTAATTTTTTCTTTTTTATTTTGTTTGAAATTGTTGATGAATGATTGGAT
>JZKD02S0597499.1:220304-232500 GCA_000966675.3 Picea glauca | reverse complement strand
GAAAATCCCACACCAATTACCTCTCACCAACTACCTCTGTTGATGAAATCATAAGTATCAAAACGTAATTTTCTATCAGACAAAGAATGAAGTCTGTAAAGGACCCTATAGACCACTGACAAGGGAAAGACATCTACAAGGTTTCTTGTTCATGTGGGAAATGTTACATTGGTGAAACTGGACGATCGTTCCAGGTAAGGATTAAGGAACATGAAGAAAACATTAGAAATGAACACACTCGCACTTCTGCCTTAGCAGAACACTCCCTTAAAACCAAACATCATGTTTTCCGTGATACCAAGATACTAGCAAAAGATGGACACCGACCTTTTCCTTTCCTTACTTGTTTCGGTTTTATTTTTGAATTAGTTCATAGGTTTAGAGGTCTAACTAAACTAGTCTTATTTTTTTTTGTAAATAAAAGTGGATCCTTATATTAATGCCAACTGTAAGCTTACAAAAATTCTTGCATCCTGTCTACGTACACAAAAATGTCTGCAGTTGAAGGTAGAACTACTAGTGACAGAATTATATAGACAACGTGACGCCCCCACCAGGTTCGGAGTGGTTCTCAACAAATTCTTTGAGACCAATCAATGGTCCACGATCATGTCACAATCAATGGTTGGGATCAACTCACGAACTCGGTCTTCATGGGTTTTCCCCTCATCCTTTCCTGGCCTGTGAGCTTAGTGGGCACTAGCCCCTCCCCTTCCGATCACTTCGAGACTTCACTTTTCATGAAGTTGAAAGAATGCTCAACTCTGTTCTTCCGAAACTGGAACCTTGACTCTCCACTTTCTAGAACCTTCACAAATTGGGACTTTGCAAATTCGAGACTTCGTAAATCGAGATTTCTCAAATCGAGATTTCACAAAACGAGACTTCACAAGGCGGGATTTCACAAGTAGGGATTTCACAAATTCAGGACTTTGGAAGTCAACACGCCCCGATCTTCCAAAACCCGAACCCCAACTCTCCACTGGCCAAATCAACAGTCCAGAAATCTCCGTGATCCAATGGTTCTGAACTTCCCTTCGCGAATCAGGGCTTCGCGTTTCAGGATTTTGAAAATTGATTCTTCCCGAGCTCTGAAAACCTGAACCCCGACTTGCCACTACCGGATCCAACGGTCCTGGGCTCCCCTTCGCGATTCGAGACTTCACGACTTTTGATCTTCTACATTGTGATCCAACGACTACGATTTCCCTCTCTCCTCAACTTCTGATCATTTCTGACTTAGAATATTTCTAGGTATTCAAGGTGACATCCCGTCCGAGTAAGGGCCATCCAACTAGGAAAGCTCCTTGCAATGTAGCCAGAGGGGTGAGATTTGGGACTGCCTGGAATTGTGGAGAACGATCTGCTGTGTGGAGTCAACCCCTGCATTGGCCAGTTTGTTCGCAACTTTGTTTGCACTTCGCTGAATGTGTGAGGGGGTTAGAGTTAGAGATGGTCTGAGAAGTGCCTGGAAGTTGTATAGGGGGCCAAGGAGGCGCCAACTAGGGGTGATTTTCCTTGGATCTCTTCCATTTATTATTTTTGTTGCCAAGTCTATTATGATTTTGGAATCTCCTTCAATGATCAGACAGGTGAGGTTTTGATCCAGAGCCATTTTCACTCCTCTGATAAGACCCCAAATTTCTGTTGAATTATTTGTGTTGCATCCTAGATTTTCTGCAATTAGGCTATGAATTTGACCTAAGTTGTTTCTTATGACTGCTCCATAGCCCGAGTGTCCTAGATTGCCTTTTGAAGCACCATCAAAGTTGAATTTATGGAATCCCGGCGGGGGGGGAAGCCACTTAGAGGGACATAGGGATTTTGAATTTAGGGGGGGCTGCTAAGGAGGGGTGGAGTGTGAAAACAATAAGCCCTAAGAGTTGAGGAGCGAGAGCTCACTTGGATCAGTGGGGAAGTCTTCCTGGGTCCACAATTGTAGATAAAGAGTTTCCTGGATATGCAACAGGATTGTGTTCCAGAGGAGGGTGGGAGGAGAGGGCTAGGAGTGAAAGATTCTTTTGTTCCTCTCTTTCCATAGTTGCCAAACTATGAAGCCTGGTAAGAGTTTCCAAGTTCTGTTCAGGATAGGACTTTTCAAGGAACTAGAACCCCATTCCATGATTGTGCTTATGATGTTGTTTTTAACTCATTTGGTTCTTCTCATTAGTTGAGTGGCTTGGTTCCAGATGTCCTCACTGAGTGGACAGTTGTTTAGGAGGTGCTCCATGGTTTCTACCTGGAGATGGAAGAGATGGAAAATTGTGGGGTGAATGAAACCTCGTCTTTGAAGATTGTCCCAGGTTAAGATCTTGTTCTGTAGTAGAAGCCAGAGGAATGTAGATATTTTGGGTCAGATTTTTGATTTCCATATTGTTGTCCAGATGCTATCTTTTTGAAGATTTTGGAATTTCTCCTATAGAGTGTACCCCTCTTTGAAAGAGAATCTCCCATGAGGTGTGTATCCCCATTTGAGAATGTCTTGGTTTTTTATTTTCCAGATTCTCCTTTGGGAAGTTGCTTGTTTCCAGTGTTGTAGGTTACAGTCCATTGCCACTTGGATTTCCTGATGGGTTGATTTCTTGCTTCGCCAAGGAGAGTTACTAAGGGTATCTATCCACAAATATGCCACTTTGAGAGTGGCAACATCTTGAATATGATTTTCATAGGATTGTAGATTCTCTTCCAATTGTAGGGGTGGCATTTGTTGCTAGGAATCCATCCAAAATAAGGAATTCTGGCTATTGTGAACTTCCCAGAAAGCATGTTCCTGTATGAGTGGTCGATTTTTCCAGGTCGCATTCCAAATGTTGGAGCCTTGAATTTTCTATTGCATTATTATAAGATGGATTTGATGCATATTTGGGGCATATTTTCATTTCCAGAGTTTGGCCCAGATCTCTGTTGGAGTTTTGAGCCATCTCCACCAAATTCTTGCTCCTATGGTGCTATTTAACTTTCTAGGGTCCCGGAGGCCCAACCCACCTGATGATTTGGGCTTGCAGACCTTGTCCCAACTGACTAGGGCCCATTTTTTGTCCGGGTTATGTCCATGCCATATAAATTTTCTTTGCAGATTCCTTATTTACTTTATGATAGAATGGGGGGAATCTAGGGCTGAGAAGAGGTAAGCAGAGATGGCTTGAAGGATTGACTTTAAGAGAATGATTTTGGATGGAAGGTTGAGGTAACGAAAGGTCCAATTTCTAAGACGGTTGTAAATGGAGAGTAGGAGAGAGTCCCAGGAGATGTTTCTGGCTGCTGAGTCAGAAAGAGGGAGTCTTAGGTAGTGAGAGGGAAGAGTGTAGACAAGGGTATTCAGAAGTTGAGAAAGGTGTTGTTGGATTGTTTCAGGAGTATTACAAAAGAAGAGCTGCGACTTGGCCATATTAAAGGTGGTGGTGGAGGCTTCGCTGAAATCAGAGAGGATGGAACTTAGTTTATTTTCTTCTTTCACAGTGGGGGTGTTCATTAGTAGCATGTCATCGACAAATTGGCTGTGGGAGGTTGTTGGTTGTAACCCATGAAGAAGGAGGCCTTGGAGGGATCCTTTTTGAATTGAAGCCTTTATATAGTGTCCTATGCCCTTATCCATTATGAAAAATAGAAAAGGGGAGAGAGGGTCACCTTGCCTTATTCCTCTTGAGGGGGAGAAGGGTTGAGAGGGGATTCCATTGACGAGGATTGAGAAAAAGTTTGAGGAAATGAGGTTCATTATCAAAGAGATCCAATCCTTGTTGAAACTGAAAGCTGATAGAAGAGATTTCATGTACTTCCAACTTAATTTGTCAAAAGATTTTGAAAGGTCAAGTTTTAGAAGCATACCTGGAGTATGGGTGCTTTTGAGCGAGTGAATAACTTCATGGACAAGTATGACGCTATCCATGATTTGATTTCCTTCGACGTATCCCGATTTATCCTTGGAAATGATGAAGGGGAGTATTGGCTTGAGTCTTAGAGCTATGACCTTGGAGATGATTTTATAGATCACATTGCAGAGTGCTATGGGTCTAAAATTATTCTAGTTTGTTACTCTTTCTTCTTTGGGTATTAGGGTGAGGAAAGTGGCATTTAGTGTTGGGAGAACTTTGTCTGAGCTGCATGATTCCTCCACCATTTGTCACACTTCATCCCTTAGCATTGGCCAACAGGAGTGGAAGAAGTTTGTGGTGAAGCCATCTGGGCCTGGAGCCTTGCCTATGGGTAGATCTTGAATAGCCCGATCCACTTACTATTGCGTTATTGGTGTCATGAGAGCCTCATTCTATTCCTGGGTGATAATAGTTGGGATATTTTGGGTCACCCACTCAATTGTTGAGGTGTGGTCCACCTTTGGTTCTGAGAGGAGATCCTTATAAAAGTATGACAACTCGTGCAATATTTCCTGATGAGTTAACAAAGTGTTTCCTTGTGGGTCTTCCAGCTTCATAATGTGATTGATGAGGCATCTATGGATCATGGAACGGTGAAAGAATTTGGTGTTTTTCTCTCCCTAGTTGAGCCATTAAACCCGAGATTCCTGTCTCCACAGGATTTCTTCCTTCTTGTATCTTTCTTCCAATTTCCTTTTGATTTCATTCTCCTCCTGCTGTTGAGTGATTGTGTCTCCCGAGTGAATGGTTTTCCCCTGAGGGTCCTCTAGTTTTTGTTCCAGTAGTTTCCTTTCCTGGAAGATGTTCCTAAAGACTTCTTTGTTCCATTTGCACACCTATTGTTTAAAGTATTTGAGGTTTTCCTGGAAGCAATATATTTTTGTACCCCTATGTATTTCTGTTGTGCTCCACCAGTGACAGGCTAGCTCCTGGAAGTATGGATGGGTGAGCCAATTTTTTTCAAATCTGAAGGGTTTTAACTTGGGGGTGGCGATAGTGTCAACCCATAGTTGAACCAACTAGTGGTCCAAGCCTGCCTTCTGGAGGATGTTGGAATCTACTAGGGGGACTTCCAAAAGGAGAGTTTCTGAAATGAGAAAGTGATCTAGAGTGCAAGATATTTGTTCGTGACCTGATCTTTTGTTGGTCCAGGTGTAGGTACCATTTCCATTCTCTATGTATACCAGTCCGAGTTTCTTTATGAGTTCCTAGAATTTTGCATTCCCCTGCTCCAGGCGTTCCCCCCTCCTCTTGTCTCCTCCAATGTGAGAATCATGTTGAAGTCGCCTCTTATTATCCATCGTTTTCCCTCGGCAAGAGAATCTATGTAAGACAGGCTCTGAAGAAAGAGGTCTTTCTCTTGGTTGTTCTGCGGTCCATAAGAATTTGTGATCATTCCCTCCTTGTCCAAACCTATGGCTCTGTAGTGCGTTGTGATGGCATTTGGAGTGGAGAATCCTTGATCTAGGATGACTGTAGCAGGATTCCATAGGATGGCCAAGCCTCCTAAAGTCCCCTTTGAGTCTGTTTGATAGCAGTCCCAGTTGCGCCAACATCTTTTGAGGATATCTTCTACAATTTTCCCTGCACATTTTGTCTCTTGTGTCAAGAGTATATCAAGGTCTTCCATTTTGATGCAATTTCAAAGAGTCATTTTCTTGGATATTCCATTTAGGCCTTGATATTCCAAGTGAGGATATTCATAGTTAACAATTTGGTGGGTGGGAGAAGGAACTCTTTGAGAGCCTGTGAATCTGTCCCGAGTTGATCATATATATTCCAGCCTCCTTTATTAGTTGGTGAGCCAATTTTCTACCTCGTCACTTGTTTTCTTTTAGGTGTCTTCTTGGATCTACGTTTGGGTCTATGCTGATCCCCAACCTGGATGTAGCCCCTGTTGATGAATCCATAAATACCTTGTAAAATTTCTTGAGTTGGCCCTCTGGTAAGGTTTGGAGATCCTTCTTGTTGAGTGTCTCTTCTATCATGTCTAAGTCGATTTATGCTAGGTCCTGCTCATCTATTTCCATGATTCTGTCTTCTTCTCTTTCTGGTTCTTTTATTGAGGCTGGGCGAGTCTGTGGGTCTTCTTGGTTTGTTGGGGTTTGATTCCCTTGTGATGATTGATATTACTTGTGCTTACTGAGATCTTTCCCCACATTCTTGTGGGGCTTTTCCACCTCTTCTTCCTCTGGAAGGCGATTAAGGGCTTCAAATGAGTTGTTATTTGGGTTGTTTTTTTTGTTGATGGTTGTGGGCTTCAATTTTGAACCTGGGTGAAACCTTCCTTTGGTTTCTCTTCAACTTCCTTCTTGAGGGGGGCATTTAGAGGGAAATATCTGAAATGGTGCCCATGTTCATGGCATTTTCTACATCTGAAAGGGATGTCTTCATAGTCTATGGTTTGGTCCCATTCCTCGTCTTGGTATTCTAGGGTAACTGTGCCTGGTAGAGCTTTGGATATGTTCATATAGACACATATCCTTGCGTAAGAGGTGTATTTTCTTTGTTTGGTGGCTTTAGAATATTTGACGTATTTTCCCAAGTTGTTACCTATGCCCATTAAAATTTCCTCTAACCAAAACTCTTGAGGTAGGGAGTAGAGGCAGATCCATACTGGTGTGTAGGTGAATTTTTCCTTTTCTAGGTAGAAGCGATCTATCCAGAATCGCCGTTAAAGGCCAACAGAGTTGTAGAAATATGACCCTCCTTCAAATATTCAGTTCTTGTCCTCCAGGTTGTCGAATATTACTATAAAGAATCCTTTGGAGCTTAGTTGGATCTCATAGTCTCCCTTGGGGTTCCACCATGCCTTGATCCAATGCGCTAGTTCCTTTTCTGAGTGTCAGAGACCTAGGAATTTGACTATGAGGGCATCGTCCCTCATGAACTGCGTGTGATCCCCTATCCTAGTGGTTTTGATAATGTACCTGGGCGCAATCGGGGCTTGGGGGATACATTTTCCAGGTATCCAGATCCGAGATGCTTTTGGATGTGAAGACTTTGCATCCATATTTGATTTCTTGTTGCCATCCATTTCTTCTTGCAGGTATTGTTCTCGTGTGTGCAAAGGCGACTCAAAGGACGAATGACACACTCAGGAGTTCTTCGGGTCGTTTGTTGCAACATTACGGTAAGAGAGGGATTTCACCCCCCCCTTTTGTTCCCATTTTTTTGTGGTGAACAGAGCCGCAGAGAAGAAGCGATCAATGCGTACACATGAGGTTAGAAGTGGTCAGGGTAGGAGGGAATATGGAGCATGAAAACCCTAAATCTTGTAGAGCTCACTCCAACTAAACTAGTCTTATTACTACTATACAAAATTTAATTATAAAAACTTGTCACCATATATGTTATTATTTAAGTCTTATATACCCTAATCCTAATCTTACAAACCCTAAATCTACTTTTATTAAATACTTGGTTTTTATTATTCTAACCCTAGATTTATATATATGTATATATACTATTATCAATACCTATAAATCCTAATTGCATAAACCCTAAATCATAAATAACCCTAATCCAAATCTTATAAACCCTAAATATTAACAGTTTCCTAACCCTAATCATATAATATTAATATCCTAATCATATTAAAATGTACCCTAATCATAAATAACCCCTACTACATATATTAACACTATTTTTTTTTTTAAATAAAAGAAGGACCTTATATTAAATCCCAAGTTTACAACTTTGTGACGCTTTGCAGCCACCTATTCCGCCACAGGAGGGAAACCAAAACAGGTGGCTCCAAGCAGTGATGTGTCTATCATGTTTGAAAAATATTTTACAAAAATTGTGTAGAGGACTGGTAGTTTCTACAAGAACCCTATTCCATCTATCTAGCCTAGGGATAGCCTCATTCAGAGATGCCATAACTAAGAAACATATATTAACACTATTAATCATATTGAAATCATTCTAATAATTAGTTATGATTAAAACCTAATTGCATAAACCCTAAAAGAATAAATAATTAAAAGCCTCCTAATCATTCTTTCAAAACCCTAGATTTATATCTATCTATCTNCTTCATCTCAAAAGGCCCTAGCCAATGCATTGATCCAGGTGGATATTGGTGGCCACCCACCTTTTCCAACTGGCTCAAAACAATTTTATGGCAATTTTGGTAATTTACTATTATATATATATATAATCCATGTATATCATCCATACCTAAGTAGTAATTATTAATTGTTATCATTTGTTTTATTAATTTAGTAATTTATTTGATTTTACTTTTGTTTTCTTTTTTGTTTAACTCTAAAATTAGGGTTTATAGATAGTGGAATTGGTTAAAATTTATAAATTAAAAATTGTCCCGCATTTAAAGTATTAATTGAAGAAGATCAACAAGCTTTCATTTGACGATTAGTCCCGATGATGAATCTTGACTCGAATTCGAAACGTCTATGACAAAAATAACACCAATTGTGGATTATCCGGATAACAACTTAAAAACCCCTCACCACAAAAATTTGAAAACAATAATTTTCTAATGGTGCAAGATTTGGTTATATTTTTTTATTAAATTTAACTACTTCGAGGATCCTTTAACTCAAGTACATTCCCATTAACTCAAGTACAATCCCATAATAATTTTCCTATAGACATATTAAATTTTGTTAGGGTATTTTATTACATATCTATAAAAATCCGTATCCTATTTTTAACTATTGACTCCGAGATTGATTTATGCCAAAATTATAAAGCTAGCCCTTGTAATCTTAATGAAATTAGATACATGGTATGTTTTTCCTAAATAGAGTAAAAACAATGATGACCATATTCTCAACATCAACTTCATCGAGCCTCACTATGATTTACCTTCCATAATTCTCTTAGTATGGTCTTGTTGATCACTTTTTCAGTCATCAAAGTTTGAGTTTCTTTATGTCATTTTCCCTTTCTTGTATATCCTACACTTAGCCATATTTTTTATTTTCCTTTGCTTCTTGCCGCTTGCGTTAACCTTACCCATAATCACCCCAATATTACAAACCCGCAATCCTGCAAGTCTCTAAACATAAACACTTAACCATTTCTCTATTTTATTTCTCCATACTCAGTTGTTTCTATGTTTGTGGGAGTTATATTGCAAGGGTAAACAATGTCTCAAAATACCGCAACCTTGCAACCCCACAACCCCGTAAACCTACATCCCGCTTACTCCAAAATGACCCTCTTTTTGCATGCAACATACATTTTTTGCTTCCTTTTACTCAGTATATTTTCAAGTTTTGGATGCATAACTCCCCGACATCCACCCTTCTATACCATGTATCTTGCAATCATGTAATCTCACAATCATTATTTTTCACTCCTCTTTACTCATTTCGCACCTCCATACTTAAAACATTTTCCATACATCCCGGTGTATAATTCCATTTCCCGAGAACATTTATGATCGTACAACTAGATTGATCATCTTGTGAGGTGAATTAAAAATGGTTTTAATGACACAATTCTCATAATTTCCCTGCCTTAATTTGATTGGGGACTCATTCTATTAATCAACTAAATGATATTGAAATCTGACTCGTCAAAAAACTGTATTGCCTCTATTATAGCTTGATCCCGTAAGGAATCTAGAAGTTTTCAAAATATCTTGTTCTACTAGGTACCACAAGAAAAAATTGTCAAGTAAATGAACAGTCAATTAGACCACACCACTTCAAGAAGATGTGCTAAGGAAAAAATGGATGTTTTATCACCATCCAATCCCTTAATTTGGTTTATTATCAAATCATGGCAAGTACCATCACATTAATGAACCACATGGTGCATAATAAAGCTTGATGGATTGCATATGAGGTGAAGGGATATGATAGAACTTGTGTATTATTTCATGCATGCAATATCTTTTAACCAAATCAAATCATGCAGTTAAAACTTAAAGTTGCATCGTATGATATTAGGTAAGTATGTGGAAGAATTTATTAATTAAAATCCTAGCTATAAATTCTTATTATTACAAAACCGCCACCTTTTCATTCTAAATAGCCTTCGCCGAATATGCCCAATAAAATAAAAGAGCCCTCCATCCATCATAGTAAGTCAAGTAGTCACATTATTTCATCTTTTCTTAGTTGGTAGTCACCCATCCTTTCTTATTTCATAAATCTATGAAAACCAAAGGCCGACCCCTAATTGTTTTCCTTTTTGGTCTCTCGCACCTTTCTTTAATTTCATGGTCTCTGGAAGCCCAATCCAAGTCCTCTTTGAAGGACAAATGCCTTTTATTTTTTCATAAACATTTCATACATTATTATTTTGAGATACAAACATTTGTATATTTTCTTAGGATCCCCAGAGAACTATTCGAGGAATTACATTAGTGATTTCTCAGACTTTGATTTTAAAGCATGAGGTTTCAAATGTATTGTCCATCAAAATATTTTTTGAGTCTAATGTAGTAATCATGTCAATTTCTTTATGAATGTGGACTGTGTTTCTTATCTTTTCCAATGACGTGTTATTTTGACCATGCTATGATGGAGATGTTATCTTTTCTTCATATCCTTATAATTTACAATAATATACAATCTTGTACCATATTGTGAATATTCATTTCTTGAATGAGCCTAGTCCTCTCTCAAGCATCCTTTTTCATGTGAATATTTATCTTTTGAAAAATTAGTCTTTTGTATCCTTTTTTTAAAGTCTGAAATATTGATAGAGGAATAACACCTCTTTAAAAATGTAGGGGAATTTGTCCTCATCATGCTATCTTAAAGATATTAAACCATCTTTTAGATCAACGGGTCTTGAGACTAAATCTTGGAATCTAGTCATGTTATGGTAAGTATGTGGAATTGAGGCATATAACCTATAATTTAGTTACTTGTGTTGTCAATCCATTGGTTTAGATATTCCTTTGATACCTCCATTCCAAATAAGTGATTTTTTAGAGACTTCTAATTTAATGAATAACTACCTAATCACGACAACTTCCTGAACATTAAATTAATCGTGTTCTTGTTTTCCTTAACACCTTTCTTCCTTGTAATGGTTTTCACCTCTAAATTATTTAGGTATTCCCTTGTAAATGGAGATATACCATCCCAAATTGTCACTTGTACATATATAACTCCAAGCATAATCCACTTTCTATACTATTCCTTCCTCCTAGATCTTCCACTATTCCATTTACTTGTAGCTTCGGGAATGATTGAAAAGAATTATGACTAGGTTTTCTCACTACATGTGATAACCCTATGTTATTATCCTCGTACCTTAATTTCAAACTTGATTTTCATGTCCCTCCACTAGTGGTGAAGTGTCCAATGTGATGATTGGTACCCTCATGGGCACTATTTCATAGGTTTATATAGGTTTGCACCCCCTTAACCTTAGCAATTGAACCAATATTGAGATGATCCCATAACCTTGACTTAATTATTTATGTGATAATCTTCCTTGTCTCTTCTAGACCAAAAAATCCTTACTTCATATAGTTTATGAGACCTAAAAGGAATCATCAAAAATACCTTTGGTGCTATCACCTTAGCTACATTTAGGTATTACTACTAGTGACAAGAGATATGATCCTTCCTCCTTTTCCAAGACAGAGTCTAAAACCCTAGCCTCTTGCTAATGGAAAAGTAGCTTATCCCTTGAATTAAAATCATTTTCATCCTCCCCTTCTTCCAAGTAGTCAAGAATCAATTGGTTCCTCTTCAATCATGCCTTGTGTTAGAATGCACACAAATGTAGATCAAATGTGGGATAAAATTTGTTAATATGGTACACATATAAATACATTATATGGAAATTTAGATTCATATTCTAAGAGGTCTCTTGGACTCCCACTGACAGTTACTATTCACTTGAATTTCCATATTCCTTCTCAAGTTAATACTACACAACCCTAACAGATTACGCTTCCAACATTTGCTCTCCTTAATTCAAAGAAGTGTATGTGAGTCCAAGTAGAGAGCTCAAATATGGAAATGGATAGCTACCATTGGTTGAATGTGCTCTTTTAATACAGTGGTTATGGGATGACCACAAACAAAATGGATAGCATAAGTTGATGGCTTCTACTAAATGGTGGTTTAAAGTGACCAAAAACTGTTGTCTAGAAGAAGTTGTAAGTCTTCTACTAAATGGAGGTTTAATATGACCGCAAGCTAATGTCTAGAGAAGATATAAGTCTTCTACTAAATGGAGGTGTAAGATGACCACAAATTATTGTCTAGTAGAAGTTGGAAGTCTTCAACGAAATGGTGGTTTAAGTAAAACCACAAACCAAATCATGTTGATGGAATACGGCTCTAATTTTGGCTTGCTTGTTCTTTCTTGATTGATAGGACTTC
>JZKD02S0597499.1:199187-212930 GCA_000966675.3 Picea glauca | reverse complement strand
CCCGACACTCTACCTGATTCGTATCCCAAAGGTGGTGGTAAGTCTGTTAAAAAATCTACAAAGAAAAAGTGTAAAGGTAATAGTGATATCAATTACAAGGGTAAAAGGGCCACGCATTCGGTTTCACGATGTGCCCGAAATAAACCTAAGAAAAATGCAGACCAAAACCCAATTGTGTTAAGCGAGGATTCTGATTCAGAGATTGAACAGTTTCTAACTGAAGAATATCCATATTTGTATGGACTTTGCTCTGGTAAACCCTATGATTATGTAACAAACCTTCCACCATGTCTTAAAGGAAACCCTGACTTCCCTGGAATCAAACTCAACAGTGAACCTACAGGTCAAATGGAAAATTCCCCACCTGTTAATACCATCACTGCTAACACACGGTCCATTCAGCTGCAATGCAATGAATGTCAGTCGTGGCTTGATAGGTATTACAGAGACGTTCCTTTACTCCAGTCCTGGATTAAATCCTTGGAGGAACAGGTGAATTTGCTAACAAAGGAGAATGGAAAACTGTAAAACATAGCTCAAACCAATGATAAAAGACAAAAAACCATAGGGTCTGTCATTTTTAAGAACGTGGAAGCAGTGACTGCCATTGTGAATTCATTTTTTTTTTTATTAAGATGAATCCCTTAATCTGAGGTATGGTGTTTGAAATTAAATTTAGGATGATTTTGTTTTTGTTTTAATTAGAATACATGATTTTTTTGCTCAAATTACACCTACTCTATTTTGATTGATTTAATAAAACATGATTCTAGTTATAATTATAACTAGCTACAGAATTGTGAGATTTCGTAGCTAGTTACTAAAATTCGAATTTCTTGATTTTTACAACCAAAATGCAATCTGAAATCATTTATTCTTGTGTGTTTACAGGCATATATGATTTCTAAAGAAGATTTCAATCGCTGGTGGCATCTCTCAGCATGCTATTTTCTTTATGTGGTTTTAGAATAGGCTGTTAGTTTAGATAGCAATGAGAATCTGGGAGGTTGCATCCCCCACAATTTTTGGAACAAATTTGATGATATCCACAGGAAACATTTTGATCCTGTAGCCTATATAAATGTATTGTTTTGTAAACTAAGGACCATTACTGCCTGGGAGTAGAAACTATGGATTTATGATTGACAAACTTGAATAGAAGTTGATGTTGGTACAACTTTAGCTTCGATATATCATATTTTTGTTCAAGTTTTGCTCATTTTGATTTGTAATCAACTTGTGACTAATTTAGATATCATGATTAATTATAGATTGATATGATGATATTTATGTGATGTCCATGTTTTATGTCTCTCATATTATATAAAACAATTATCCTGTTCAAATTTGATGATTAGAAGGTTAATCTTCTTTATTCAATGAGCAATTATATACAAATTTTTACAGCCAGATTTATCTTAATGTGATCATTTGTAAAATCATAAAATTGTTGTCGCTACTTCTCTTATGTTCTATTATTAGCATTCGATCATTACTGCTTCCCGTTTACGAGAAGCATTTGGAAAATCTGGTGCGGGTCGGCCTCATCAAACAGAAAAATTAGATGCTATACACAGGATGAATAGGAGATGCGATTACAGGTTAGTTCGCTTGTTTTATTTTATTAGCTTAATTAATATAGGAATTTCCTGTAGTCTAAACACATTGTATTATTTGTTATCTTTATTTTTTCAATTAGACAGTTGCTATTTCATTTCTTGTTCGTAAATATTATAAAAATAAATCAAAAAGACTGAGTGGTAGTTTTGCTATCGCTAAATAAATCAATTCATGTGTGATTTTTGCAGATTTCCATCAAAATTTGCATTCTGTAAATGTTATACATATATCAGAGATATAATCATATCATACATATAATAAGTAAAGCTATTTTTTAAATATTAGTTAGCGAACTGTAAGTATATATTAGATTTGTATATAGCTTTCAGCAAGTGTTTTTTTTTTTTTTTTTTTTTTTTATTTATTTTTCTTCTTTAGTTTTTTTTTTCATTTTATTAGGACTTAGATTGGCCAACGGAGCCGCTAAACCCGTCAGAGTGGATCATTCCAAACGGCTTGGGTTAAGTAGACAACCCCGAACCGGATTCACTCCTCCAGTTGACGAGCGGTCAATTTCGCCTGTCAACAAATGACGCTAGAAGGAGGGCCTAAAAATTATTAATGGAACGAGGTGGTCGTAAGACTCCTCCACCACCTACCCACTCACCTATAGTGACTAGAAGTCATTTAAACAACAATGTTGTCCCTAAAACAACAACCACATCAAACGACGATCTACGGATCACAGTTGAACCAGTAACTCCAAATCCTATAGGTGGTGACGTACAAGAGATTGTACGCCAATCTCTCATAAGAACACACAGTGCCTTCACCCATTTAAGACAACCAAACTGACATTTGGACCAACCATTAGACTTCTTTGATATTAGAGAACAACTTGGAGGCACTAACCTCACTTTAAACCCTACAGATGCAATCCTCACTCCTGCAGCAGGTGTATCTGGTATACCACCATCACCACCTCCTTCATCCCCTTCTTCTTCTAGAGAAGAGTCCTCTGACGAAGGTAGTTCCTCATCCCAGCCTTCGACACCACCCACACCTATGGAAAACTAGAACAATCCAACCAAACCTTGGCTCGACCAAGATGCAGTGGCCATACCTAGGCCTCAACATCCCTTACCCAAACACCCGGAGAAGTGGTTCCCTAAATTTGACTCGGATTCTAAATAGATCGCCGAAGATCACATCAAAATTTTTATGTTAGCCATTAGACTTCGTAGTGTCGAGCATGAAGACGTAGTCTATAGATTGTTTCCCTACACCTTTGAGGGAAATGCCTCTACCTGGTACTTTGTCCAACAACCCCATACCATCGTGTCATGGGAGAAGTTTGAGTCATGTTTTCTTGAGAAGTTTGGAGACGATAAGTCCCTAGAAGTTCTAGTCATGGAGATTTCTATTTTAAGAATGAACCCCAAAGAGAAAATCAAAGAATTTAATCAAAGATTCTTAACACTAAAGAACCAAATCCCTACGGATTCGATGCCTGCTGAGAATCTTATCATAGCATATTATATGAAAGCATTACATCAAAGCATAGCCATTTGGGTAAAGAGATCTAAGAAAGCCATGTTGTTAGAAGCCTTCAAAGAGGATAGTCAGATCAAGAAAGACATCCTCATCTTAAAAGACACTACTAGCAACGAAATAGAGACTAGTTCATCTTCCAAAAAGAAAATTGAAATCCTCCCTCGACCTGCCCAAAACAAAACACAACCTGAAAGCTCAGATTTAGAAAACTTACAGAAAGTCGTTCAAAAACTGTCGAATAAAGTTATAGATTTGAAAAGGATGGCTGAAGAAGATTCTTCGAGCAAAGGGCCTTACAAACCCCCGTTTAGGAAGCCTTTTCCCACTAACCGACCTAATTCAAATACTAAAATCCTAAATCTAGAAAGCTTGCAATTCGCTATTCAAACGATTCTAGAAGCACAAGATAACTTGATGCCTCCTGAGATCCCTGAGGAAGTAGCTGAACAAGAGACAGTAGAAGAAGATGAATCCTCTTCGAACATTTTTGGACATTTCTCGGATAGTATTTTTCAAGCTAATTTTGAGACAGTACATCCTTACAATACTAGGAGTAAGACAACAAACAAGCCTTCTTTTGAAATCACTACGAATTTTCCCCCAAAAAAGTCTAAACCAACTGATACTAAAAAAAATTATGTAAACCCAAGCTTAGATTATGATTTGGTTGAAGACATAAAAAAGTTAAGGGCTAATATTTCTGTTTATGAATTATTAAAATTTCCATTTTTGCTACAAAAAATGTTACAGAATATTGCAGAGAACAACAAAAACGACAATTCAAACAGTAACAAAGGTTCTCAGAGCAAACCCAAAGTTCCTCAAAAGGCCTCCGCCAAGACTACTTCTGATTCTCATGAGAAAAGAGACCTTCCTGTAAATAATGTAACAAATGTAGATAAATTAGTTTTAGAGGCTGCAAGTAAAAAGAAACAAGCTTCCACCTTCAGTACTCGCAGAAATGTCCCTCCATTTTTGTTAACTTTTGAAATCTTCAATAAGAACGTGCACAACTGTATGGTAGATTCAGAGGCATCATGTAACATAATGTCATGGTCTGTATGTCAGAAGATTAATGTTGAATTTCAACCATCCACCTTGAAGATCATCCAGCTTGATCGAACTAGT
This sequence comes from Picea glauca, assembly GCA_000966675.3. NCBI lineage: Eukaryota > Viridiplantae > Streptophyta > Pinopsida > Pinales > Pinaceae > Picea > Picea glauca. Next base: position 208,688 of record JZKD02S0597499.1, on the reverse strand, counting down.
GTTAAAGTTATAGGCGAATTGAGAAATGTGCTTATAAGATTGTCGTCTAACCCTAAAGTTCATAAAGTGATTGATATTATTGTTGTAGATATTCCAGAAGTTTATGGTTTGTTTTTAAGAAGAGACTGGTCAGAACAGCTACACGACTATTTTGCGACGGATTGGTCCCACCTGTGGCTGCCCGAGAATGGAAAGCCCAACAGAATCAAGGTAAATCGTGAACGCTACCTAAAGTTCATAGTGACAGATTTAAATGATCCAAATGATCCATTTACACCTTCTGTTGATCCACCTGAAATACAAGGGATGGATACCTTTTTCGGCAATTTCATGGCCGAAACTTCCGCTATCACTAACCCTGAACAACAGTCATAAATTTTGACATATATGCAGCCAACAGCTTCTACTCAATGGTTACATGCACCCGAAAAAAATCAAATATGGTCTTTTTACTTTGACGGGTCAAAATCCAAAGAAGGAGCTAGAGTAGGTTGCGTGATTATTGATCCAACAAGTAACAAAACCCTGATTGCGTGCAGGTTAGAGTTTGAATGTACAAACAACACAACAGAATATGAGGCTTTATTGCAAGGCCTTAGAAAAACATTAGATATGAACATTCCAAATTTGATTGTCTTTGGCGATTCAGAAATTGTGGTTAGACAGGTAAAAAATTATATCCACTGTTTATCTCTGCACCTTAAAAGCTACCAATCTGAGGTATGGAATTTGATGAATAAGTTTTATGCATTTAACATAAATTCTATTCCTAGATTGAATAATTTGGAGGCCGACTTGTTAGCTAATGTAGCTTCGAAACTTTTTTCTGTAGAAGGCTTGTCTCCGAATGCATTCTCCGTCGAACTGTTGTTCAGACCATTTGTTCCCAACAACATCATGAATTGGAGAGTCTTCGATGACGATCAACAGATTATAAGTTTCCTGCATATGGAAGAAACTTTCCAGGGCGCAGTAATCGACGAAGGTACTCATGACGAAAATCTCCGTGACTTCGCGGTAATACCAAATCTGAGATCTCCTAAATCTTCATCAGACATGGTAAATTCTATCCCTAAATATGTAGTTAGATTAAAATAATTTTATGATCTTCAGGACAAGTTCAAAAAATCAGTGAACTCCAAAACGAATAGTTCGTCTTTAACGCATGAAAAAGTAAACTTGGGAACTAAAGACAATCCACAGTGCATTAATTTAGGGGTGGGATGTTTTGAACAAGAAAAGGCAGCGTTTATTAAATTGTTTAAGGAATTCAAATATGTTTTTGCTTGGATGTATGATGACCTAAAAACCTTTGATCCTAACATCATACAACACACTATTCCTATGAAACCCCAAACCCAACCTTTTCAACAAAAGTTAAGGAAAATGCATCCAAAACTCGAACCTACTATCAATAAGGAATTAAATAAACTCCTGAACGCTAAGATAATCTTCCCAGTTAGGTACACGCAATGGGTCTTTAATCTTGTCCCTGTTCGGAAGAAGAGTGGTGAAATCCGACTATGTGTCAATTTCCGAAATCTTAATTGAGCATCTGATAAAGACAACTACCCTGTTCCACCTATGGAACAAATCCTTCAACAGGTATATGGTTCTGAAAGATTATCCTTATTGGATGGTTTTTCAGCTCGTATAACCAAGTCCTGATGTCCCCTCCAGACCAACTTAAAACCACCTTTCGCACTCCATGGGGCACCTACGCTTATAAGAAGATGCCTTTCAGACTCATAAATGTGTTGGTGCCACTTTCCAGAGATCGATGGACATCGCTTTCCGAGGCTTAATCAATCAATCTGTCGTAGTTTACCAGGATGACGTTACTGTCTTCTCAAAAAACAAAGCTGATCATCTAGCTCATTTAAGATCCGTTCTACAGTGATGTCGTAAGTACGACATTTCTTTGAATCCTAAAAAATCTATCTTCGCAGTAGAACAAGGTAAGCTCTTAGGATTTATTGTATCAAGTGAAGGGATGATTATTGACCCTAAAATAACTCAAGTCATTTCGAAACTCCCCCCTCCCTCATCAAAAAAGTCTATGCAATCTTTCTTAGGTCAGATAAACTTTGTCAGGAGATTCATCCCCAACTTTTCAGAAATGGTGAGACCAATACAAAACCTAATAAAAAAGGACGTACAATACCATTGGGGACCCTTATAAAACCAAGCTTTTAATTCAATAAAAAAGGCCATAATAGACGCTCCTTATCTGATGAACCCCGATTTTTCGCAAGACTTCACTCTCTACACATTCACTTCTGACCGCTCTTACGCTGTTGTTTTAACTCAAAAGAACACTGAAAATAATGAAGTCCCAATTGCCTTTATGAGCTCAGCCTTTAAAGGTGAAAAAATTAATTACCCAGCAGTATATTAGCAAGCCTATGATGTTTTTAAAGCAGTAAAGCACTTTCGATCTTATCTTTTGAAATCTAGGACGAAAATCGTTGTCCCTTACCCGATTGTCAGAAATTTGTTAGTAGAGAAAGAACTAGGCGAAAAGAGGGAAAACTGGGTCACATCCTTGCAAGAGTATGACATAGAAATCACCCCAGCACAGATAGTGAGAGGACAAGGGTTATGCAAGTTAGTCGCTGACTCAACTGCAGGACAGCAAGAGGAAAATGATATGTCAAATCCAGGACAACATTACCAAAATTTAATCTGTTGTGCACAAAACCCTGTTAGTTCCTGGTATGATGATATAAAATTTTGTCTTGAACATGGGTCAGCTCCCCGTCACTTGGATCCCACAAAAAGAAGAGTGCTAAGATTAAAATCTGTTTCCTTTAAGTTAATTAATGATATTCTGTTTCGTCAAAATTTTGATGGAGTACTAATGCGTTGTCTTGAGAAAGATGAAGCAAAAAAGGTCTTATTGGAATTGCACGCAGGAGAAGCTGGTGGGCATTTTGGTGGAGATACCACTGCCCATAAAGTATTAAGAGGAGGTTACTACTGGCCCACACTTTTTAAATATGCTCATGCTTTGTGTCGCAAGTGTGTAATTTGTTAGAAAGCATCTAGACGGATACATAAATCAGCGTTCCCTCTGCAACCTGTTTCAGAAGATTCCCCTTTTCAGCAGTGGGGTCTTGATATTATAAACCCGATCAATCCACCATCCTCACAGCAGCATAAGTTTATCATAAAAACCACGAATTACTTCACCAGATGGTCTAAAGTTGCCCCATTAAAAGCTGTAAATACCAGTCAAGTAATAACTTTCTTGAATTCAAATATTATTACTCGTTTTGGTATCCTTGACTGCCTAGTATTTGATAATGCTTCCTATTTTTCGTCTCTTGAGATGAGTGATTTCACTCTAGAAAAAGGAATTAAACTAAAATATTCTGCCATCTATTACCCTCAAGACAACGGATTGGCATAATCAACTAATAAAAATATGATCAAAATAATCAAGAGAACGGTATCTGAAAACCATAAAAATTGGCATAATGCACTGTTAAACGCAATCTGGGCTGATAGAGTGACTCCAAAAACTGTTGTGGGTAACTCACCCTTCTTTCTCGTCTATGACAGAGAGGCAATTGTTCCATCACATATTCTTCTTCCCTCTCTGCAGTTATCGCAGAAAATACAAGAAGAGGACTATCCCCCTTTGGAGAATCGAATAAATGCGTTGTTAAAATTAGAAGAAGTGAGGGCGCAAGCAAAAAGGAAATTAGATCAACATCAACTCATTGTTAAAAGCTGGTTTGATTCCAATTCTGCCTCTGACAGAAATTTTGAGGTGGGTGACCTTGTCCTAAAATGGGACAAACCGCATGAGGGAAAGGGAGAGCATACAAAGTTTCAGAACTTGTGGTTAGGACCGTTTTTTATTGCTGAGAAATTGGGTCCCAGCTCCTTCCGACTATAGAATCTAGAGGGACAGCCAGACACCTATCCGTTGAATGTCCAAGCTCTAAAAAGGTATTTCACCTGATGACAATCCTGTGTACACTGTGTAAATATTTTTTGGTTTTGCTTGCTTTTCGTTTTTCTTTGTTGTTTTGGCTTTGATCCTTCCCTTATGCTTACCAGTTTTTATTTTGAAACACACATACCTGCATCATGAACTATTTCAGAAAAAGAGAACAGAAAAATTTCTCCTCTGAAATGACTACAGAAGATGGTTAAAACATCAATTATGATATTTTTTTGAAGTTTACAGCCATGTTAAAGAAAGCTTGTTGTTTGAAAAGTGTTTTTTTTTTTTTTTCAATCTGTAACTGAAACTTTTCATGATCATCTATAAAAATTTCTTCTTACGCTGTCCCTGTTCCTTAAGAGAACAACTCAGAAGATGTCTCCCCACCTTCGAAGGTTGGTTTATTAATAAACTATCTCTAGATCTTAATGAAGGACAGTTAAAAAAATTCTCTCAAGGTCTGTAAATTATTAAAATATGTCCAAATATCAGGATTTTCAGCGTCACCTCGCTTGATTAAATATCTTTAAAACTAAATAAATCTTCAAAGAGATGTGGGAAGTGCTTGTAAACCTGTCGGGATACTGAACAGGTCTGCTGATAGCGGGTAAATACATGCATGATGCCAAGATAACTTCGTCGGGGTACTGAACAGGCCCGCTGGCAGCAAAGCAATGTCAGGTATATGAAAATTATCAGGTATGGAATCTTTTGACCTTAAATATCCTTCGTTCTGATCTGGAACTTCTTGGCAGGATACAGATATTGGAGTGGGTTAAATGGCACCCCTGTCGAGGCTATCGATGCCTGCTGGCAACAACGGCTCTGTCAACAGTATTGGAGATTGTAACCTTAATATCGTGACTCTCTTTTGTTGAGATTGTCATCAGTTTTCATCTCTTAAAATAACAAGAAATTTGAAAATGGAATTTTTTATGATTGATAATGATGTTCAAACAGTTTCTTGGTTGTTTTCGAGTTGAAGTTTTTCTGATTATCCTAATCTGGACTTGATCATTTGGTAGAGATAACTGCTTCTACCAGTGTGTCACCATTGTTGGCAACCGTATTAATCTCTATTTTTACAAGCTGCCTATACAGGGCTTTTAAATTCTCATTACCCGTCGCAACCTTTCTCATTAAATGACACCATTATTCGTCGCTTTCTGTGTACCTGCTTTTCGATTTTGTTTTCACAACTGCAAGTGTGAAAACCCACAGTTGGAATGCATGTTTGATTACATCAAAGGGTTATTATTCATATGGTTTATAACTTATTTGTCTTATTTTATCATGAACATGGTTGTTTCCATGGTTATCACCCCTTGGTCTCAAGCACACCTTGGTTACGTATGTATCAAACCACCACCCATTTAGCATTTGACTATTATTAATATGGTTTTGATTTATAAAATCTTTGATGCAATGGTTCATTTGACATATTGATTTTTTGACCAAATCATGGGTATGCAATTGTTTATTTGACATTTTGTTCGAATTTTTGGATATGCATATGATGGTTTTTAACTGTTATGATTTTTATGTACCATTACACCAAGGTGTCTTTCCAAGTACAGCTTGATATGATGTTCTTGCATGGCCTCGATCTACACCACTGTCCTCGCACGCATAGCATTAATGCTCCTTCCTAGAATTTCGGGCTGCCTTTGCATTGTGTTGGGGAAGCTCAGGGCAATGGCTTCGTGCTTGTTCTATCGAACCCTATCACTGAATACCCTGTTGATTCTGTGCTATTAGCCATGGCCCTTGTAGTGAGAATTGAACCCAATGGTTTCCAGACTTTGTTATTGTTTGATAATGCCCAAGAAGACTTGGAGAGGAATGGTTGGCGAGTCTTTGTTGAGAATTTCGACGATATTAACTTAGCAGTTGCTCAATAATTTGCGCTAACATTCGATGGTTGCAGAGCTAAAATTGGAGATGTACAACTTGAGTTAAACGAAGACGTCATTAGCTCAGCCACCGGTCTTCCAGTCGTGGGACAAAAGTGGTTCAAAAAATCAAAGGTTGAGGAAGTTCCCTGGTCACTGTTGTTTACCTCAAGGAATATTACCAGCTGTGACAAAGGTATGCCCGTTACAGCTCTAAAACCTAGATGACACGATTTGTTAGCTATTGTCAAGCAGTTCGTTACCTATGAGGGTAGATATGGTTTGGTTTTCTTATATCACTTGTGGTTGCTAATGAGTTTTATCAATTTTCCCCTAAACATGCCCTATTTTATTCTTCGAAGTTTATACAAAATGGCGAAGCATTTTAAAATGCAAAAATCTGATTCTAGCCTGTTCCACCACTATTTGATCAAAATTATTATGGTTCATCAGTTGAAGTTAAATGGTGATTGTTGGGATGCCTTCCTGTTAAGGAATGGTTTTGCTAGCAGAGAAATAGGACAGGTTGACAAGTCCGTCATTAAAGAAACCCTCGTTGAGCCTGCCATCCCTCCTGCTTCTCTCTTACCCTCTGTGGAACACTCGACCTATCCGGACACTACCCAACTTGACACTCTACCTGATTCGTATCCCAAAGGTGGTGGTAAGTCTTTTAAAAAATCTGCAAAGAAAAAGTGTAAAGGTAATAGTGATATCAATTACAAGGGTAAAAGGGCCACGCGTTGGGTTTCACGATGTGCCCGAAATAAACCTAAGGAAAATGCAGACCAAAACCCAATTGTGTTAAGCGAGGATTCCGATTCAGAGATTGAACGGTTTCTAACTGAAGAATATCCATATTCGTATGGACTTTGCTCTGGTAAACCCTGTGATTATGTGACAAACCTTCCACCGTGTCTTAAAGGCAACCCTGACTTCCATGGAATCAAACTCAACAGTGAACCTACAGGTCAAATGGAAAATTCCCCACCTGTTAACACCATCACTGCTAACACACATTCCATTCAGCCGCAATGCAACAAATGTCAGTCTTGGCTTGATAGGTATTACAGAGACGTGCCTTTACTCCAGTCCCAGATTAAATCCTTGGAGGACCAAGTGAATTTTCTAACAAAGGAGAATGGCAGACTACAAAACGTAGATCAAACCAATGATAAAAGAAAAAACACCACAGGGTCTGTCATTTTTAAGAACGTGAAAGCAACAACTGCCATTGTGAATTCGAAAATTTCTTGATTAAGACAAATCCCTTAATCTGAGGTATGGTGTTTGAAATTAAATTTAGGATGATTTTGTTTTTGTTTTAATTAGAATACATGATTTGTTTGCTCAAATTATACCTTCTCTATTTTGATTGATTTAATAAAACATGATTCTAGTTATAATTATAACTAGCTACATACTCGTGAGATTTCGTAGCTAGTTACTAAAATTCGAATTTCTTGATTTTTACAACCAAAATGCAATCTGAAATCATTTATTCTTGTGTGTTTACAGGCATATAAGATTTCTAAAGAAGATTTGAATCGCTGGTGGCATCTCTCAGCATGCTATTTTCTTTATGTGGTTTTATAATACGCTGTTAGTTTAGATAGCAATGAGAATCTGGGAGGTTGCATCCCCCACAATTTTTGGAACAAATTTGATGATATCCACAGGAAACATTTTGATCCTATAGCCTATATAAATGTATTTTTTTGTAAACTAAGGACCATCGCTGCCTGGGAGCAGAAACTATGGATTTATGATTGATAGACTTGAATAGAAGTTGATGTTGGTACAACTTTAGCTTCGATATATCATATTTTTGTTCAAGTTTTTCTCATTTTGATTTGTAATCAACTTGTGACTACTTTAGATATCATGGTTAATTACAGATTGATATGATGGGATTTATGTGATATCCATGTTTTATGTCTCTCATATTATGTATAACAATTATCCTGTTCAAATTTGATGATTAGAAGGTTAATCTTCTTTATTCAATGAGCAATTATATACAAATTTTTACAGCCAGATTTATCTTAATGTGATCATTTGTAAAATCATAAAATTGTTGTCGCTACTTCTCTTATGTTCTATTATTAGCATTCGATCATTACTGCTTCACATTTACGAGAAGCATTTGGAAAATCTGGTGCAGTTCAGCCTCATCAAACAACAAAATTAGATGTTATACACAGGACGAATAGGAGATGCGATTACAGGTTAGTTCGCTTGTTTTATTTTATTAGCTTAATTAATATAGGAATTTCCTATAGTCTAAACACATTGTATTGTTTGTTATCTTTATTTTTTCAACTAGACAGTTGCTATTTCATTTCTTGTTCGTAAATATTATAAAAATAAATCAAAAAGACTGAGTGACAGTTTTGTTGTCGCTAAATAAATCAATTCATGTTTGATTTTCGTAGATTTCGATCAAAATTTACATTCTGTAACTGTTATACATATATCAGAGATATAATCATATCGTACATATAATAAGTAAAGCTATTTTGTAAATATTAGTTAGCGAACTGTAAGTATATATTAGATTTGTATATAGCTTTCAGCAAGTGTTTTTTATTTTATTTTATTAAGTTATCTTCTTTAGTTTTGTTTTTCATTTTCTTAGGACTTAGATCAGCCAACGGAGCCGCTAAACCCGTCGGAGTGGATCATTCCAAATGGCTTGGGTTAAGTAGACAACCCCGGACTGGATTCACTCCTCCAGTTGACGAGTGGTCAATTTCGCCCATCAATAGATGGCCAAGTTACAAGGAACAAATCTAGATTGGTATGTAAAGGATATGCACAGATTGAAGGAATCGACTTTGAAGAGACATATGCTCCAGTTTCCAGAATGGAAGCAATCCGTTTGCTTTTAGCTTATGCATGCTCCAAAAATTTTAAAGTATATCAGATGGACGTAAAATCAACTTTTTTGAGTGGGGAACTTGAAGAAGAAGTCTACATTGAACAACCAGAAGGATTTCAGTTGTTAGAGAACACAGACTATGTGTGTAAATTAAAGAAGGCCTTATATGGTCTAAAACAAGAACCTAGAGCATAGTACTCCAGACTAGATAAGTATCTGCAGCAGGAAGGGTTCATAAAAGGAAGTGCAGACAACAACCTCTACATGAAGGTAAGTCAAGGTAATATTTTATTAATTGAAGTTTATTTTGATGATATTATTTTTGGTAGTGATGATGACAGGTTAAGCCAGAAATTTGCAAAAGACACGCAAAGTGAATTTGAAATGTCATTACTTGGAGAACTATCCTTGTTTCTAGGACTTCAGATAAGTCAAAGCAGCCAAGGAATTTTTATTTCTCAATCCAAGTATATCAGAGAAATGCTAAAGAGGTTCGGAATGGAAGATTGCAAACTAGATATCACTCCCATGCAAACCAATTATAAGTTGAGCAAAGATGGTGATTCAAAGTCTACAAATCAGAGGCAATATAGGTCAATGATTGGCAGCCTACTATATTTGACAGCATCCAGACCAGATGTAATGTAGGAAGTTGGACAGGTGACATGATTTCAAGCAACACCAAAGGAATCACATGTATTAGCAGTAAAGAGGATCTTTAGATATCTCAAAGGAACATAAGAGTTTGGATTATGGTATCCAAAAGGAAAAGA
>JZKD02S0597499.1:179772-197242 GCA_000966675.3 Picea glauca | reverse complement strand
CTGTGTATGTGTGTGATTGTTTATTTATTACTGCTCATTATTGGATAATAATTCTACATTGATATAACATTTGAAGAAAAATGATTATAATTACGTTATTACTGATTTACCCCCCTCTCAGTAATGCAACGGTGAATGATGTAAATAGGTTGTCTATATGTCATTGAGGAGCATAGAGATGAACTAAAGATCATTTAACTTGCTCATTGTTGAATAAAAATGATCCTGGCCGAATAAAAAAGAATGTTGGTTTTCTTGTTTGGGTTTCCAGTGTAAATTCTGATTTTATGTGTGATTGTTGTTTGTGAATGCATTGTCTATGAATTCTAAATGGTGTGTAATGTGATTTAATGGTAGTATGTATATTGTTTAGCAAAGAGAAATATGTGCATGTTATATTTTGAGCTCATTCTTCTTTTGATATGGTTCCCATGCACTAATAAGAAAGAACAATCATTCTTTAACCATTACCATACATTTTTTCTAAAGTTGGAAATCAATGACCCTCCTTGATCTGTTTCTATTTACTTGGGGGTTTTTAATTTTGTTTTAAGAATCGTTGGGGATTTTCTCTCACTCCTAGAGTCGATTTCGTTGCTAGTCGATGTCCACATGTTGTCCCTATAGGTCATGTATCGTGTTCTTGACGTTGCTGGAGAATTTTCCTTTTCCCACAAGTCATATACGAATGACACTTTGGAATGTGGTGTTTTTCGGACAATTTTTATCTACCCACGAGCCATATACATGTTTTTCAAACTTGCTACCTGCCAATTTCACCCGAGATATTTTTCTCCACAATTGAATACCAAAAATCACCCTCCGAGCATTTTTAATTGTCGTTGAGTATCAAATTCACCCCTAGATGTATTCTTTGTTGTTGAATATTAATTTTTCCCTTTAGATAATTGTTTCCAACTATTGTTCGACTCGATTCCTCCCTCTGTTCGACTGTATTTCATCTAGTCGATTTGATTTCGTTGGTCAACCAGACATTAATGGTCGAATCGACTTGGACGACTTGATTTCATCCAAATCGACTTGTGGTCAACTTACCTTTCATCTGACTCGACTTGGTCGACTTTCCTTTCATCCGACTCAACTTCCAATTTGACTTATGACTCAACTTCTAGGAAATCGACATCCTTATCAATTTGTTGACTTGACTTTGGCTAGGCTAGTCGAGTTCCCATCAATTGATGAGATATGAGATTATAGTGGATTGGAGAGGATTGTGTGTTGGTGAGACAGATAGGATATAAGCATTCCATTTATACATCAAACAGTTGCAATATCAACTAGATAAATTATTCGAATGGCGAGACATAGAGAGGTCTACTTCCCATTTTATGAGTAGTAGGCATCTTCATTCGTTGTTCACATAACCAAGTGACTAAACAAGCTCTTGTAGGCTATCTGGATTTTGTATTTCCAACATCGAAGGATTGGGATACTAGCAAGTTTATGGTGCTTTCTCTTAGAACTGGACATAAAATGGTTAGGTACAATGCCACAAATGGGACTTCTTGGATGGTTATCCAATGTCATTAAAGTGTCCATAGTTGACATGTGTTTGCAATTGAGTGCAAATATGGTGAATCTACATGCATCCATTGTGTTCTAATCCTTTAAATCTTAGAAGAACTATTTAAGAATCTAGGTTTAATTGTTAGGACATACGCGCTCAATCGATCTGCCAACTAAGGGGAGTCTGGAAGACTTGGTAGAGATAGGGAGAAATATTTTGGGCGATCCTGTTTCAAGAGTGAATATAGAGACTGACTTGTTTGAGCAAGTCACAGGTGAAGGCACCAAGGTGACAACTTCCCCTGGAGATCGTGGATGCTGGCAATGAACACATCAACCATGCAATGGAACTCTCCATGAAGCATGATTAGGTCTCCCAAGTTTGTTTGCACAGGATTCTAGCGAAGCAAGTGAGAGATGAGCGCAGAGGGAGAATCGATGGAAGACATCACACAAACCTTAGCAAGAATGTGGAAACAAACACTAGAATTCGATTGTAGTGCTAGAATTGAAAAAAAAAATGTGGCCATGGACAGAAATTTTGATGTAAAATCCTAAAAAGTGATCGAGAACCCTCAGTTAATGAATGGTTTTGAGGGCATTGAGTTATTATTGAAATATGTTTTTATTCTGGTTTTGAGGGCATTGAGTTATTATCGAAAAAAAATTAATATTGAAGTAAATTTATAATTTCAAGTATGTTTGTTAATCATTAGAACTTGACAATTAGATAGTCACCCAATATTTTCTTAATCATATTAAGTAAATGTTAAAAAGTAAACAGACTAATTAATGGACGTCCTAAAAAATGCAAGAAAGTTATGAACATGAAATTTCATTCATTGATTTGGAAGGACGACCAAGAATATACCAACATCTTCAATTGATAACCATACTATTGAAATTTATGATTAAAAACTGATTAAATATGCCCATTTCCAATAGATGTAAGCATTTCGGCTTAATAACCTAAAAAATATCAAAAAATATCTAAACAACACCCATTCATGAGAAAAAGTAAACCAGTCACATGGCTTCCTAACGAGACAAGCGATCTTCTATTAGAGCGTCATAAATGCCAGTAGGCACAGTCCTCTACAGGATATTCCAATGCCGATTCCAATCAAAATCAAGTATCCAACCGATTCCCACACCATCGTTTGCATTCTAAAGAGAGAATCTCAATTCCTGGTTCTGACAATGAGTCGTAATCGTCAGCTCTATGGCATTTGACCAGTCCCTTCATAAGGATGATAATCACTGGGCAACAATTCGATACGTACACGATAGTGTTAACCATCACCAACTCATTCGTATTCGATCAACCTCCTCGGTAAATCCAACCATTTAAGCAAAACACGATTTTATCCCAGGAATACAAAAAAGGATACAGTGAATTTTAAATAGCAGAATTATATTAACGAGGCCAATAAACAAAATGACTTAATACCATTTTTCATGTTTTGTTCATACAAAATATCATATACTAACTTTATCAAAGATTGAGTCTAAACAATTCTAAGTAAACATAATAATAATAATCTATTTTTAAGGTCAATCAAGTCAGATATCAAATTGGTGTATACAAAATATCATATACTAACTTTAACAAAGATTGAGTCTAAACAATTCTAAGTAAACATAATAATAATAATCTATTTTTAACGTCAATCAAGTCAGATATCAAATTAGTGTATGAAACCCTTTTTTAAATCATTTTTTATGTTTTGTTCATACAAAATATTATATCCCAGGAATACTAAAAAGAATACAGTGAATTTTAAATAGTGAAATTATATGAATAGAAAATAAAAAATGTACAATAACAGATTTACACTTTCAGAGATTCTATATTAATGAGGCCAATCAACAAAATGGTTTAAAACCATTTTTCATGTTTTGTTCATACAAAATATTATATACTAATTTTATCAAAGATATTTGAGTTTCAAAAACTTTAAGTAAACATTATAATAATAATAATAATAATTTATTTTTAAGGTCAGTCAAGTCAGATATCAAATTAGTGTATGAGACACTTTCTTAAACAATATTTCATGTTTTGTTCATACAAAATATTATATACTAACTTCATCAAAAAGATTTGAGTGTCAAAAACTTGGAAGCACACATTCTTAACCATTAGACCCACTCACGTTGTATTAATAATGATAATAATAATAATCTATTTTTAAGGTCACTGCCAAGCCACACCAAATTGGTGTATGAGACCCCCTTGTTTGTTTATCCTGATTTTAGTGGTAATGCTATTTTTATGCTTAAATATTTTTGAAAAACGAAAAAAACCAAGCAATGATTTATAATTTTATCCCAAGAAAAATTATTTATTGTGTGTTTTTTTTGTTATAGTTATTTTATTATTTTGAATTTTATTTTGATAAGTAAACATAATAATAATAATCTATTTTTAAGGTCAGCCAAGTCAGATATCAAATTGGTGTATGAGACTCTTTTTTAAATCATTTTTCATGTTTTGTTCATACAAAATATTATATACTAACTTCATCAAAAAGATTTGAGTGTCAAAAACTTGAAAGCACACATTCTTAACCATTAGACCCACTTACGATGTATTAATAATAATAATAATAATCTATTTAAAAATTATTTATTGTGTGTGTGTTTTTTTTTGTTATAGTTATTTTATTATTTTGAATTTTATTTTTATGATAAATATCTTTATATTGTAGATTCTTTTCCATTGAGTGTAGGTTTCTCTCAAAGTTTAACAATTGGTATCCTAGTAGTTGTTGACTTCAAGTCGGTCCTTTTGTTGCCAAGTTAATGAAACTAAGTTTGTGGAATCTTGGGTTTCTAAGACCTTGTTTTGAGGTCTTGATTGGAGACTTAGATGTACCTCATTGTCCAAGTTAATGAACTCAAACCAAAGAATATTGTGTCCTTATATTTTTTTAAGTAGCAAACTAAAGTGAGAGGAGGTTGGGAAGATATTTGTAGTAGAAGAAATGCCATTTATACTTTGGAGATTGAAAAATTCAATGGCCACAACATTGGTTTGGAGAAGTTAACAATGGAATATCTACTTATTGAAAGAGAGATAAAGGAAGTCCTMTTGAAGGACACAAARCCAAMCATTGTGAAGTAGGAAGATTGAGACAAGATGAATGATAAGGCCATTGCCTCGACTAGCCTTGATGTATCCAATTTTGTGTTAGTGAATGTGTGAGGAGAATTTAGAACAATGAAACTTTTTGATAAGCTTGGCTTATTAGAGGATAAATCCCTTGTGAATTTGATATTTCTTGACCAAAAAAATATGCTCTAAAGATGAAGGATGGTGATAGGATTATAGGTCTGAACCTTAACGCCTTCAATTCTTTGCTTAATCAACTAAAGGACATCAATGATGAAGTAAAGGATAATGAGAAATGCATACCTTGATATGTAATCTTCCATATTCTTGAGAGAATGTAATAGCTTCCATTAGTGGAACTACAAAGGTAGAGAATCTCAAGTTGGATGAGATTGTGGGAACTTCTAAAATAAACATTGATTTAGAAGCTTTAGTGACTATGGCTCACTCTAAGGAGTGAAATGGTGAGATACCTAGTGGGAGGAAATCGAGATATAGAGGAAGATATGGAAACAAAGGTGGGAAGATGCAAGAGTTGATTTGTTGGATGCACCATCAAGGAGGGCATAAGAAGGATGATTGCAAGGTCGATCCTTTGAAAAAGAAAGAAGTAAAGAAGATAGATCTGGGTGCAACTTGTTGGGATTTCTAGTTATAAGTGTAGTATGTATTTATTTTTGACATGTTTATTAACTAATGTCAATGCAAAGTCATGGATGATTCAAGAACTTACTCCCATATAACTCATCACAAGGAGTGGTTCATGGATTATGAGTAATCACATGGAGGAAAGATCATTCTTCAAGATAATTTTTGTCAATAATTGTCATACATGGAAACCATAAAGTCCAATACAAAGTTAGATTTGTGAAGTAGATACCCAATGTGCAGCATGTGCCAATATTGGAATGGAACCTACTTTCAATTAGCCAAATGGTTGATCCAATGTTGATGCAATGTTCTTTAAAGAAGGTTYTGAKTTTTTCTAAGGGGTTATGGTTTTTCCAAGGGTGTTCAACTAGGAAATTTGCACAAGTTGGATGTGACTACTCAAATCATGGGTAGTGGCAATGMAACATCAATAAAAGGGACAAATCCATGACACCATTGAATACATCAAGCATGTGGTATTGAATCACCAAATGTGAAATCTTAGTGAAAATAACCTATGATATTTTTCACTATGAAGATTATCCTTGGAGTTGGTGGTCCAAAGGACTCTTTCGATTTTTCTGATGCATGTGTGCTTGAAAAGTAAAAAAGGGTTCAATTTTCCTTGTGTAACAAAAAAATCTCAAGAGCTGCTTGAGTTGGTGCATTATGATATTTGCAGGCTATGGATGCAATTTCCATTGGTTGATCTCACTATTTTATCACTTTCAAATTATTGACTTTTCTAAGAAAAAAAACATGGGTTTACTTCACAAAGAAGAAAACTAACGCACTTGATTTTTTTAAGATCATTGTTTCCTTGGTCGAAAATCAAATTTGTAAGAAAGTGAAGACCATGAGAATTGAAAATGGTGGTGACTATTATTCAAAGGAGTTTAAGTTAATTTTCAAATCTTGGGGTATTGTAAGGAAGAAGACCAGTACACATACTCTTGAACAAAACAATGTCGTTGAGATGTTGAATCAAATTTTGACGCAGAAAGCACATAACATGAAAGTGGGACTTGGATTGAGCTTGAGAGTTTGGGCTAAACCAATTATACAATGTCGTTGAGATGTTGAATCAAATTTTGATGCATAAATCATATAACATGAAAGTGGGACTTGGATTGAGCATGAGAGTTTGGGCTAAACCAATTGCTACAACAAACTATTTGACCATTTGACCAATAGATCAACTAGTTTAGTTTTGGGCAATAAGACACTGCTTGGATTTGAGAGAAGCCCTTTGTTTCACATATCAAGGTTTTTGGGTGTGAGTCTTATATGCATGTACCTATGATGAATAGGAAAAATCTTAACAAAATATCATTGAAGTGCATGTTTAATGGATATTCATAAGGAGTTAAGGGATACAARATATCGATTATATCTTATCATTGACATGCCCATAYTGAKAATGTGATCATCAAGGAGGATAAAATCATGTGAAGATAAACATGAAKAATTTGTAGAAATTGAAAATGTACATCATGTAATGATTCKGTATTTTGAATATAGAGCTAAAGATRATGCTRRAAAATTGTTGGAGTAGTTGGACGMAAAAATTCTAGACAAAGGAAGTGAAAATTATCTTGAACAATATCTACCACTATGGATGAATGAAAAAGTGCATTTGAAACATGATTAACTTGGTTGGACATAAAATTTGAAGGGAATCCTTCATGGGATTATAATATTGATTCATCAAGATATTGGGGGAGCTATAACAAATTTTATTGCTAATCTCATAGCTATAATTTTATCTCTATCCAAGAATTAGATTATAGCTGGACCAATGCCTTCAAAAGTAGAGTGGTATTGACATTATGAATAAGGGTTATAATAAAAATTATGAGAAGTATCATGAAATTTAAAATCAGTTCAAGTTGCAACCTCAAGACCCTCATGGAAACTTCTCACAATGTGATTTTAACTTAGATTATGAGCTATATTTGCAATTGCATTAGTTCCATAAGACACCAAGTTCAAATTCCATTTTCAAAACGAGGTCATATTAGTGACTATGCTCAATATTGAGGAACTTAGGGCCATTTTAAAATGACAACATCAAAACCCAATCTGCAAAAATGATCTCCTTTGAAAAGTATTTGCAATTGCATTAGTTCCATAAGACACCAAGTTCAACTTCCATTTTCAAAATGAGGTCATATTAGTGACTATGCTCAATATTGAGGAACTTAGGACCATTTTAAAATGACAACATCAAAACCCCATCTGCAAAATTGATCTCCTTTGAAAAGTATGTTATTTCTTCAAAATCATAGTTCAATTTTGGGGCTTTCATAAGGAAGATATATTTTACAACAAAATTTTATGGTGATAGTGTTGAAGAATACAAAAATTGTATTTCAATATCTCCACTCACTTGGAAACACAATTAATACCTTAATCTATGGGTTAATGTTTCTATATGGTGGAATTCACCAAACATTGAAGAGATGCTAGGATTTCCAATGTCGAATATGAAAAAATATTTTTAGAAAAGTGGCATCATGTCACAAAGAAGAATAAAGAGAGAACTAAGGATTTATTTACATTTAATTTATTTTTTATAGTAGTTTCACAGATGTATTCAACAAGAGAAGGTTATAATTTATATAAACCCTAGTTGCAAGCACACTTTTAGTAATTTTGAATTGGATAAAACATTGGAGGTCCTCTCAAATCATATCAAACCATAGTAGCTAATAGTGTTTTTAATTGTCTTCCCAAAAACAAGGGGTAAACTCAATCCACTAGATCACTTAATTAACAACTCGGGGTTCTATAAATCTTGAGAGGCTACTTTGTTTATATAACACTAGAGGGTATCTTTGCACTTATGAATATAAATGAGAATGATGCGATATTCTTGGGGAGGTTTCTATTTTAGTTACAAATTAAAACTTGGAGAAATGTGATCTAAATATGATCATTTATATAGCTCTATTGCGACCATAGAGACACATGGATCTACTACTGTTGTAATGTTGAGACACACCATGTTGCCTTGGATTTATCATATTTTGATGGAGGTCACACCTTGCATGCCTATCAATGTGTGACTAGTCGCATGTTGCACCACTGGAAAGACATGAACAATCACTAGTTGCATCATTGGAATCCCACGACCAACCCTATCTCCTTCTAGATTTGATGAGTTACGAGTAGATCAATTTTGGGTGAGCTATCGATCTCGCATGAGGATATTGGGAACTCATAATAGAGTCAGATTTCACTAAGTCCAATAGATATATAAATATCTCCTATCCCCCTCCATCAATCTATAAAAGGAAGGCATTCCATTGGAGAAGAGGAGGAATAATTGAGAAGAAAAATTCTGCTGCAGAGATTCAGAGGAGCTTCAAAAAGCCTTCAACCTTCAAATATAAGTTTTCCTTGATTGTGTAAGGGCCAAGGAGTTGTTGGAGAATGGAATTATGACATGCCTAAATCAATACTAAATGTAAAGAATTGATTGATGTATCATGTTCTCCACTTATTAATATATATTTTCAAGGTTTCCCCATTCCATTGTTGGTGTATTCAGTTATTCATGATAGTAAATGGTAGATATGATCTTCCCTTGAGTAGATCAGGTTAGATATAGCTTAGATTCAACATTTCTATTTCTTGAAGAGGTCAGAGATTGGTATTTTTTGTATTATTGTGTGGAGGAAGAAGGTTGAAGGAGCTCAAGATGGATCTCTAGAGCTGCATCGACTTGGAACACACAAGGAAAACCATCGAGGAATCAGGTTTGAACCATTCTATCTCCTTTTCATACAATAATTTATGATCAAGTACAATTGATATAGTAAAATACTTTGTTTTTATCTATCCTATAGTTTGTCTCAGATTACATGCAGATTAGTGGAAGTGTTGATCTATCCATAGAGGGGTTTTCTCCATATTAGAACTAGAAATTCCATTGGGGAAGAATATGTTATTCTTCCTTATATTTGAAATTTCCTTTTCTCTTTTCATATCTGAAAGTTTTCTGTATATTTATTACCTTCCTCATCACTCGTTAAGTGGCCAGATCTCTTAGATATATGAGATTTGGGATTTTTGCCCAATTTTATTGAACATTTCTGCCTGGTCTTTGAAAACCAAATAAACCAACTGCACCTTGCTACAATAGTAGGTCATGAATGCATCCCTATTGCTCATACCTTGCATATTGGTAGGGTGTAATCACCTCTTGTAAGTGGTTTTTGTGGGTTTTTGAGTTATTTTCCTCTCAAACCCATGTCTGGGATGGGTCTATGAGACTACCATTGATCTATTGGAATTTATTTGTGATCCATATTGGAATATTATATTATTTTTCATCTACATCACTACTTTTTTGGTGGAAAATTTGGAGGAATCAACTTGCATGGCCATTTCGGTGGTTGGTCCAAATTTGGAAATTTGGGTCCAAAAAAATTTCAGAAATATTTTGAAGCCATTTTGAGGAATAAAACTCCCTTTTTTTGGTCCAAACCTTAATACGAAGGAATATTCTAAATTCTACACGTCGATACCTTTTCGAGGATGCAGACCATTCATCAATCAAAGTTCTTATGATAAATTTATTCCTCCTACAAATTCACCTACCATATTGATCACCATGGTGCGAGTGGATGCCACATCAACCTCCATTACTGAGATATGTGGGTCTATCCACATAGTTTGTTTTCTAAGAAAATTCTAGAAGTTCCAAAACCTTATCACAATTAAAGGTTGAGGAATTCAAAAACCTATCCCTAGATGGCTATCAGGCTATGTTAAATATTGAGCCACTAAGAGGAGAAGGGGTTCCAATATTTTACATTTTATCTTGTTCCATAGCTGAGAAAAACATATGAGAGTGGTATTCTATGAGCATAACAGAGGATGAGAGATTTTGTAGCAACCATACATGCCACAAATCAAAGACAACTCCACAAAGAGTGCCTCTTTCTTTGTACTTGCATCGTTTCTTTACCAGAGAAAGGAGAGCGGAGCAATGTCACCTTTTAGCTGAGTTTTCTCCTATATTGGGTTTCTTAGGTCATATATTGTGTTTATTTGTGGATGGTGTGAATGTGTTTTACCGTTCTCTAGTTTTTTTATGTGTTTTATCTATTTTATTAGTAACTAAATATTCTATAGATTTAAAGGAAATTAACTTTAATAGTAAAAATTTCAATATTTTATTCGGTCCGTTTTGACGAGATGTTTCAGTTGAATTGTTAGAAAAACAGGACCATGGAGCAATAAAATAAAAAAAATGTGGAAACAAAACATAGAAGATACACAATACAATAGAGACACAGATTTACGTGGTTCACCTAGTGTGGGCTACGTCCACCAGAGAAATTGCCAGGTCCTTCCTTTATTATTATCCAACATATGAAGGGATGCAACCTACAACAAACCCGTTGTAACTTCCTCTTCTTTCTCTCACAGTATCCTATCTCAGAATACAATATTCATCATCAACCATAGCCACAATACATTTCCCTCATAAAAGAGGGTTTCTTTCTAGGGCAAAAATCCATAACATAATCTCTACCTTTAGATCTGCGACCTTATAATGAATGGTCCAGTTTTACAATGAAATTACAATATACATTTACAAGGCAATTTTTCCTTCGGGGGCTTCGCCCCCGAACCCTTGCTGGGGGCCCTCTTGCCCCTAGACCCCGCAGAGGGGGTACCCCCCCTCTTCACTCCCCTATGTGGAAGAGTGTACATACTTTTGGGGTGTAAAGTCTTCATGGGTTATAAACACGGATGAAAAACACAAGACCTATGAGTCAGGAAGATAATCAGGCTCCACAACCAACAGGAATATCAATGACAATTTACAAATCACATTGGTATAAGAGTAGGTTTTTATTTTGGGTATTTTTGGGAAGATTTGGGATCCAAGAATCAACTTAAGGAGAAGTCACAAAAACCCTAGTCATGGCGGACGAGTCTGTTCATAATAATCCTTGAGATCTAGTAGAAGATATATTTGAGTGGTTGGAAGCACAAGTTATCGAAATTAGTTGCAATATGAACCTCCTCTTGGAGTCTCTAACAAGAAATATTGGAATGTTTGAAGATGATGGAGGCTCTAACTCAAAGAACAGATCAGAGGGGAAATTAGGAGATCAGAAAGAAAAGGAGTCATGGAAAGAATACAAAAAAGAGTAGTCGAGTTTGCGTGTCGTGAACCTTTCATTATCCCTATTCAATATGGAAGAGAAAGTGGACATAAATCCATATCAAGGTGATATTGATGCATTCAAACTGAATCATTGGTTGCAACAAATAGAATTTTTTTTATCATTCACCATATAGATGAAGAGTAGAATATTTCATTTGCTAGATTGAAGTTTGAGGACCATGCTTTAACCTGGTGGGAAAGCCACATGGAAACACTTAGGCTGGAGGGTGATATGGCAATAACTATATGGGATGAATTCAAAACCATCATCAATTCCCAATTCTACCCTATCGAATATGTAGAGGACCAATAGATTCAGTGGAACTACTTCAAACAGAGGCATGGGAAGAGAGTACAAGAGTACACCACTGAGTTTAGAAATATGGCCATACTGTTGGGTATCTCTACCAAGAAACCAGATGTAATCCTCAAGTATCTAGGGGGTTTACAAAGTCATCTATGCAAGAAAATGATGCTCTTTAATCCAGGGATAGTGGATGAGGCTTGTGTACAGTTACAATACCTAGAAAACATAGGCCAAAAAAAGGGGCAACCAAGTCGTTCGAAGGAGAAAGAGCACCAGGAAGATTCTAAGGAGGGAAAGAAGAAGTGGAAAGGGGAGAAATATAAGAAGACATTACCCATTGTACAAAAGAGTAAATATCCCACCAACCATTGCAATCATTGCAACATTGATGATCACACTGAGGAAAATTGTTAGTAACTACTCTAGAGATGAACCCGAAGAATCACAAGAAGGAAAAAAATAAAAAGAACCTTCTAGCCAAAGATTCAAGCAATCATGTTGAAAGTAACTCATATGTTGATGACAATATTGTCTGCACATATGTGTAGAAGGAGGTGAATCTGAGTGTCCTTCATCACGAGGAAGAGAAGGAGATGACCAAGCTCTTCCACATCAAGATTCAGGTCAATAAGACCAAGATAGATGTTATGTTTGAATTTGGTTCACAATCTAATCTCATAGCATTGGATCTGGTAAAAAATCTTGGATTGGAGGTTCACAATCATCTTAGCCCTATCCATTGGGTTGGGTAAACAAGGATGTATATATAAAGATAACGAAACAATGTAAAATTAAATTTGCTATAAGTGTTGATTTTATTGATGAAGTGGAATTGGATGTAGTACCTATTGATGTATGTGGAGTAGTGTTTGGAAGTGCTTACATATATATGAGGGATGCAATATTAATGTGGAGAGCCAACTAATACCGACTGATCAAGGATGGAAATTCCTACACTATCAATGTGTATAAAGGCAATTCAAAGATCTCACTGGTAAGTGCCAATCAAGCCAAGAAGTTGATTAGTTCTAGTAAGAAATATGTTTACTTAAATATTAAGATAAAATCAGTCTAATGATGAGTCAATGAGAGTGAAGGAATCCCTGGAGGGGTGTACTAAAGAGCATAAGCAACACTTGTAGGAGTTGCTACAAAAATACAAAGGACTATTCTAGAAGCCTAAAGGGATATCGCCCAATAGGGAAGTGGATCACGGAATATAGTTGTTTCCAGACTACCCATTGTTGAATATTGGGCTATATAGACAGTCTGTTCTGGAAGTGAATGAAGTGAAGAAGCAATTGTAACAGTTGTTGGAGCAGGGTGTAATTCGACCAAGTACCTCACCTTTTGGGTCAACCATCATAATTGTTCTCAAGAAGGATGAGACTTCGAGAATGTGTATCAATTACAGGGCATTGAACAATATTACATTGAAAAATCAGTACCCCCTACCAAGGATCGATGATTGATTGGACCAATTGCAGCATGCCAAGTACTTCACTAAGATAGACTTGAAATCAAGATATCACTAGGTACAAGTCAAAGAAGAAGATACCTTGAATATTTCCTTCAAGACAAGGAAAGGTTTTTATGAGTGGTTGGTTATGCCATTCAGTTTATGCAATGCACCGACTACATTTATGAGACTAATGAATGATATTTTACGCCCTTATCTAGATTCATTTTTTATTGTCTATTTGGATGATATAATGGTTTATAGTGCTACCTAGGAGGAGCATATGTAACATCTTGTGATAGTGTTAGAGACTCTGAAAAAGCACCAAATACTGAAAAATATCAAGAAATGCGAGTTTTCTCAGCAATGTTTGGTGTATTTGGGTATGTGATCATTGGAGGGGAGTTAAAGATAGATCCCACAAAGATGGAGGCCATAATGAAATGGCCAATTCCTACAAATTTCACTGAAGTTAGGATTTTATTTGGGGAAACACAATACTTGCAAAAGTTCATTGATTCATTTTCAGTGGTAGATGCACCACTCCACACCATAACATCCAGTGGTAAGAGATTCAAGTGGGGGAAGAATCAGCAGAAGGCCTTTAATGAGATGAAAAGAAAGATTAGTCAAGCACCAATGCTCTCACTACCAAACTTGTAGAGATTTTTTGAAGTGGAGACAGATTTAAGTGGGTATCTCATGGAAGCAGTACTGATGCAGGGAGGAAGGTCCATCTGCTGTCATTTTGAAGTATTTCATGCGGAATTTATCAACTACCCTACCTACGTAAAAGAGCTCTATGGCTTGGTACAAGCTGTCAAAAAGTGGAAACACTAACTGATGGTAAATGAGACCATCATCCACATAGATCACCAACCACTATAGTATTTGCAGGCCCATAGTAAGCTACAAAAAACTAGACATTACAAGTGGATGTGGTTTTTTCAACAATTTCATTTGGTCATAAAGTATAAGAAGGGTAACACAAATAATTTGGCAGCTATGCTTTCACGACCACTCACATATAATATTATATCTTTGGGAAATTTAGTGCACATGGATCATTTTACCCATGATGCATACAAAGAGGCATACAAAGAAGATGAGGACTTCAAGGAGGTGTTTCAGCAGCTACATGGCCAAATTCATATAGAATAAGGTCATGGAAATGTTGATTATCATTTCCAAAATGATTTACTCTACAAGCTCGACAAGCTCTGTGTTCCTAAAGGTGAATGATTACAACTTATCATATAGGCTCACACCTCCAAGATTGTAGGAAATTTTTGTGTTGGGAAGATAGTTGTCAACTTATAGAGATATGTGTATTGGCCCAGAATGCAATAAGATGTAGCATGATATATTAGAGGATGTATATTTTGTTGTACCAACAAGCCCAACAACAAGGAGCAAGGTCTATACCATCCCTTGCTTGTACCCACTCGACCATGGGAAATCATTTCCATGGATTTTATGGAAGGTTTACCAATAACCAGGAAGGGGCATGGCAATATATTTGTTGTAGTAGACAGGTTCAACAAAATGTTCATTCTCGTGCCTTGTAAAAATACCATCATTGGACAAGAAGCAATAGATAATTTATTTGAACAGGTCTGGTGCACTTTGGGATACCAAGGAGCATAATATCATACAAGGATACCATATTTCTCAATGCATTTTGGACTACATTGTGGGAGAAGATGGACACTAAGTTGAAGAGTTATACAACATTCCATCCATGGATATATGGGAAGATAGAAGTATTCAAGAAGACATTGGTGTAGCTTTTGAGGGGTTATAATCAGAAGCATCCAAATACCTGTGATGAAAATTTGATCTATATGCAACACTCTTATAACAGAGCAGTCACACTTCTACTGGTAAGTCCCCTTTTGAAACTTGCTTTGAATATTTTCCACCTTCACCCTTAGATGTTGTATATGTACAGTAAGGAGGAGTGAAGGAGGACCTCACAGGAGATTCTATAAAGGTAGAAAATTTTGTTGAGAAGATTAGGTAGATCCATTTGCAATTACAAGAGACACTAAAGAAGTCATAGGAAAAGTACAAGGCTAGACATGACCAACAAAGAATAGAGAAAATATTTAAAGTGGGAGACAGAGTATGGTTACAAATGAATAAGGAAAGACTACAGGGTCCTGATAAGAATATCAAGGATCTATGGTATAGTCCTTTTGAGGCATTATAAAAGGTTGGATATAACGCCTACATAATCAGTATACCCCCATACATGTGCATTTAATCAGTATTGAATGCGGATGATCTCAGACTCTATGATCCTTCCATGTTGGATCAGGAGGAGGAGGAGTAGATCCTATATTCCATAGAGAATTTAGCACCAGATGCTTAGGAAGAGTTGAAAAAAGACACAGTTTTGCAGAAGCAGTCCAAAACTACAAGACATGGGTAGCATGACCTTTAACAAATTGGGTTGAAAGGACAACTTCCAAGAAAAGCAAAGTGGTACTCTAGGGAGAAGGTAGAGGAAAATTTTCCTCACCTCATTCAGTAAATATTTTGGGGACCAAAATCCTCCCTAAATGGGGAGGTGTGATCTGTATCGTATCATTATATTATTTTTAGTATATCTCACTACCTTTTGGGTGGAAAAATTGGAGGAATCAACTTGTAGTGCCATTTAGGTGGCTGGTCCAAATTTGGAAATTTGGGTCCAAAAAATAGTCAGAATTATTCCGAAGCCATTTTGAGGCATAAACTGAACTTTATTTTGGTCCAAACTTTATTATGTTGGAATCTGATAAATTCTACATGTCGATACCTTTCCAACAACCTAGATCGTTCGTCAATCAAAGTTCGTATGAGAAATTTATGCCTCCCGTAAGTTTACCTACCATATTGAACACCATGGTGTGAGTGGATGCCACATCAACCTCCATTACTGTGACATGTGGGGATAGCCACGTAGTTTATTTTCTAAGAACATTCTAGGAGGTCCAAAACCTTATCACAATTGAAGGTTTAGGAAGTCAAAAACCTATCCCTAGATGTCTATCCGGCTATGTTAAATATTGGGCTATTAAGAGGAGAAGAGGTTCCATTATTTTGCATTGTATCTTGTTCCATAGATGAAAAAAACATTTGAGAGTGGTATTATGTGAGCATAACAAAGGAGGAGAGATTTTGTAGTAGCCATACATTCCATAGGTCAAAGTCAACTCCACAGAGAGTGACTCTTTCTTTGTACTTGCATCTGTTTTTTACTAGAGAAAAGAGAGTAGAGAAAACTCACCTTCTAGCTAGGTTTTCTTTTGTATTGGGTTTCCCAGGTCATATATTGTGTTTATTTGTGAATGGTATGAATGCGTTTTATTTTTATTTATTGTTTTCTAAATTTTATCTATTGTATCAGTAACTAAAAATTATGGAGATCTAAAGGAAATTAACCTTAATAGTAAATATTTCAGTATTTTATTAGATCTATTGTGATGAATTGTTGCAATGGAATATCCATGGAAATTCACAGATCAATTTGACCCTTGGCTAATCCTCTTATTTTTTGTTTTAGTTTCCAAATGAATTTGAGGTGTTTAGTGCATTTTTTTATCTTGCTTTCTTGTTTGAGTTTGCTTCCTGGCGAACAGTGACCTAGGAAGCACTTGTAACAGGTCTTTTTTGATATGGTAGTGTGTTGTAGATCCTTTTACATTCAGTTAGTGTGTGATTGGAAACTTTGCATTGCTATATTTTTGTCCAAGTTTTTGGTTTTTCTTCACGTATAGACATTGGGGTGTACTTGTTTGCATTTGTTTAACAAATCGAGGGGGGGGAGGGGGATTTTAATCCCAAGGTAACCTATAAATTCCACTACCTTGTAATAAATTATCCATGTGAGATTTCTATGAAAAGTAGTTTGAGCTGGTATGTAGGATCTCATTTGAAATAGCCATATTGCAATGTGAGAGTAATTTTTTTTCTTCAAAACTAGAAATTGACTATTCAAATACACAAAGCTCGAAAAAATGGATAGACTAAAAAACGAACACTAAAAATAGACTAAGTTATACCAATTTAAAGAAAGGCATAAGAAGCCAAAATGTTGAACCAAGGTCGGGGAAAATTTAGGGGCTAAATTTATCCCATGGGTTAATTTTCCACCTTTTTCCAAATAATATTCACCAATTCCAATTTCTATGTAAAATGTTTTTCCCAAATTCTATATGATAAATGTATTTTTCTCTA
>JZKD02S0597499.1:90466-102140 GCA_000966675.3 Picea glauca | reverse complement strand
CCTTTCTTTAATTTCATGGTCTCTGGGAGCCCAATCCAAGTCCTCTTTGAAGGACGAATGCCTTTTATTTTTTCATAAACATTTCATACATTATTATTTTGAGATACACACATTTTTATATTTTCTTAGGATCCCCAGAGAACTATTCGAGGAATTACATTAGTGATTTCTCAGACTTTGATTTTAAAGCATGAGGTTTCAAATGTATTGTCCATCAACATCTTTTTTGAGTCTAATGTAGTAATCATGTCAATTTCTCTATGAATGTGGACTGTGTTTATTATCTTTTCCAATGACGTGTTATTTTGACCATGCTATGATGGAGATGTTATCTTTTTTTCTTATCCTTATAATTTACAATAATATACAGTCTTGTACCATATTGTGAATATTCATTTCTTGAATGGGCTTGGTCCTCTCTCAAGCATCCTTTTTCATGTGAATATTTATCTTTTGAAAACTTAGTCTTTTGTATCCCTTTTGTAAAGTGTGAATTATTGATAGAGGAATAACACTTCTTTAAAAATGTAGGGGAATTTGTCCTCATCATGCTATCTGATATTAAACCATGTTTTAGATCAACGGGTCTTGAGACTAAATCTTGGAATCTAGTCATCTTATGGTAAGTACGTGGAATTGAGGCATGTAACCTATAATTTAGTTACTTACATTGTCAATCCATTGGTTTATATATTCCTTTGATACCTCCATTCCAAATAAGTGATTTTTTAGAGACTTCTAATTTAATGAATAACTACCTAATGATGACAACTTCCCGAACATTAATTTAATCATGTTCTTGTTTTCCTTAACACCTTTCTTCCTTGTAATGGTTTTCACCTCTAAATTATTTAGGTATTCCCTTGTAAATGGAGATGGACCATCCCAAACTGTCACTTGTACATATATAACTCCAAGCATAATCCACTTTCTATACTATTCCTTCCTCCTAGCTCTTCCACTATTCCATTTACTTGTAGATTCGGGAATGAATGAAAAGAATTATTACTAGGTTTTCTCACTACATGTGATAACCCTATGTTATTATCCCAGTACCTTAATTTCAAACTTGATTTTCATCTCCCTCCACTAGTGGTGAAGTGTCCAATGTGATGATTGGTACCCTCATGGGCACTATTTCATAGGTTTATCTAGGTTTGCACCCCCTTAACCTTAATAATTGAACCAATATTGAGATGATCCCATAACCTTGACTTAATTATTTATGTGATAATCTTCCTGGTCTCCTCTAGACCAAAAAATCCTTACTTCATATAGTTTATGATACCTAAAAAGAATCATCAAAAATACCTTTGCTGCTATCACCTTAGCTCCATCTAAGTATTACTACTAATGACAAGAGATAGGATCCTTCCTCCTTTTCCAAGACAGAGTCTAAAACCCTAGCCTCTTGCTAATGGAAAAGTAGCTTATCCCTTGAATTAAAATCATTTTCATCCTCCCCTTCTTCCAAGTAGTCAAGAATCAATTGGGTCCTCTTCAATCATGCCTCATGTTAGAATGCACACAAATGTAGATCAAATGTGGAATAAAATTTGTTAATATGATACACATATAAATACATTATATGGACATTTAGATTCATCTTCTAAGAGGTCTCTTGTACTCCCACTGACAGTTCCTATTCAATTGAATTTCCATATTCCTTCTCAAGTTAATACTACATAACCCTAACAAATTACGATTCCAACATTTGCCCCCTTTAATTGGAAGAAGTGTATGTGAGTTCAAGTAGAGAGATGAAATATGGAAGTGGATAGCTACCATTGGTTGAATGTGCTCTTTTAATACAGTGGTTATGGGATGACCACAAACAAAAGGGATAGCATAAGTTGATGTCTTCTACTAAATGGTGGTTTAAAGTGACCAAAAATTGTTGTCTAGAAGAAGTTGTAAATCTTCTACTAAATGGAGGTTTAATATGACCACAAGATATTGTCTAGAGAAGATATAAGTCTTCTACTAAATGGAGGTTTAATATGACCAAATTTTTTTGTCTACTACAAGTTGTAAGTCTTCTACTAAATGGAGGTGTAAGATGACCACAAAGTATTGTCTAGTAGAAGTTGGAAGTCTTCTACGAAATGGTGGTTTAAGTAAAACCACAAACCAAATCATCTTGATGGAATATGGCT
This sequence comes from Picea glauca, assembly GCA_000966675.3. NCBI lineage: Eukaryota > Viridiplantae > Streptophyta > Pinopsida > Pinales > Pinaceae > Picea > Picea glauca. Next base: position 99,984 of record JZKD02S0597499.1, on the reverse strand, counting down.
CTAATTTTGGCTCACTTGTTCTTTCTTGATTGATAGGACTTTGAAACTTGAAGCATGGTTATCAATCACTGAGATTACCCCCCTTTTCAAGTACAAGGCGACAATATGAAAATTCTTCCATTGCAAGATGTGTCAATACTTGAGAATCAATTACTTGGTATAAATTATATATCTTCTTGAATATTGATTACCATTTCCAAGAAGTGATCCACCCATAGATATTCTTTACTCTTGCATGTATTTTTCATTTGGAGCATTTATCTAAAGGATTATTATTCTTTCCTCGATTCTCAAAAGGATGAATATCAAAAAAATGATCTTCCATATGGCCAACTGGATGACAATGTTGACAATGACTAATGATTGATTGAGAGGTGTTAGAGGACATGATCAAATCCTAGTTTTACCCAATAGGACATGACAAAAACCAACAAATATTATGTCATTACTTCAAGTAGAGACAAAGACAACTAGTCTGGGAGTTCACCATAGAGTTCTGGAAAAAATAAATTTAGATGGGAGTCACTCTCAAAAGTCTAGACATGTTAATCAAGTATTTGGTAGAAATTATACCTCATATTCATAGGAAACTGATTCTATTCATACCAAAGTCAATTTATAAGGCTATTATTCAAGAACAATACCTCAATGGAGACAAACGAAAGAAACAAGCAAGTATGCACAATAAAGTGGAACCACGAGAGAAGCAAAGAAAGAAGAAAAACAAGAAGAAGTGGAATGAGAAGAAGATTGTGGTTGTAGAAAAAAAAGAAGCACATTCAACCCAATAGTGTAAAGGATGTGATCGAATGGGACACATGAAGGAGAACTTTTGGAAATTTCACCATGAGAAATGCCCTATATATTTCCAAAAAAAAGAAAAGGAAATATTTGATAGCAGTGGATGTTGAGGAATAGGTGAATAACACCTCAGTCCCATAAGGGAAGATTAATTGAACCAATATTCAGAGAGACATGGAATTATTTGGTTGTAGTCACAAAGAGGATAAGGATATGACCTCACTCTTCTGCATTAAAATCTACATGAAACAAAACAAGGTGGAGTGTTTGTTTGATCTTGGTTCACAATGAAATTTGATATCTGCACAGTTGGTTGAGAGGCTTGGGATGGAGACACAAGAGCATCTGCATTCATACCCCCTAGGCTAGGTAAGGCAACACATGTAATTGAAAATGAGAAATTGATGCATATTTAAGTTTTCCATCAGTGAAAACATTTCTAATCAAGTAGTTTCATATGTGGTCCCTCTAGACATATGTCGAGTCATCTTGGGAAGTCCATATTTGTATGTGAGGGACGCCATTTTCATAAAAAGAGTGAAATAGTATAAGATAGTGAAGGATGGAAAAGTATATGCCATAACTGCACATAAGAAAAATATAATATCTCTCTAATCGGTGCTCATTAAGCTAGAAGAATCATGGGAAGTACAAAGAATTTTGTCTTGTTCTTGAGAGAAGGAAAGCAACAAGGAGAAGGTGACGATTTAGATATAAAGGAATACTTGGAAGAATGTAGTGGTGAATAGTGCCAACAACTACAAAAACTAATTGAATCCTACAGGGAAGTGTTTCAAGATCCTTAGGGACTGCCACCCAAGAGAGAGTTTGAACACGAGATTTAGTTGTTGTCAGAGTCATCATTGCCTAACGTTGGGTTGTATAAACAGACCATCGTCAAATTAGATGAAGTGAAGAATAAATTGAAACAATTGTTGGAGTAGGGAGTCATTAGACCTAGTACATCACCATGTGGTTTTCCCATCATCATGGTGCCAAACAAAGTTGGAAGCTGGAGAATGTGCATTGCCTACCATGTCTTGAATAAGATCACCATCAAGAATAGTTATCCTTTGCCAATGATTGATGACTTGTTGGATCAAATGAATAAATAAAAAATATTCACTAATATGGACCTCAAATATGGTTACCATCAAGTGAGGATCAAAGCAGAAGATGTATGAAAGAAAACATTCAAAACAAGACAAGGTTTGTACGAGTGGTTAGTAATGCAATTTTTGATTATGCAATGCACCTGCAACATTTATGTGACTAATGAATGATGTGTTACATCCCTTCATTGAATATTTTGTAATGGCATAATATAATGATGTGCTACTGGATGATATAATGACCTTTAGCAATACTTGGCAAGATCACTTCTCACATGTGACACATGCACTAGAAAACTTGAGGAAGAATAAATTGATTTCCAACTTGCATAAATGTGAGTTCAAAAAGACTTTCTTGATATATCTTGGAAACATGATTGGAGGAGGAGAGTTGAGGGTAGATCCAGAGAATATTGTAGCCATCACCCAATGGTCCATTCCCACCAACATGACAAAGGTCAGGAGTTTCATGGGAGTAGCTCAATATTTGAGGAAATTCATTGTAAACTTCTCTGCAGTAGCAACAACATTCCACACCTTGACTTCTAAATGAAAGATATTTCATTGGGCTAAGGCACAACAAATAGAACTTGAAGACTTGAAAAAGAAGATCAATGATGCTTCAGTCTTGGTCATGCCAAATTTGTAGTGACCTTTTGAGCTAGAGACAAATTCCATTTGGTATGCATTAGGAGCAATAATCATGCAGGAAGGAAGGCTTGTGTGCTACCATTCATAGTTGTTTCATGGAACAATACTTGAATACCCCATGTATGATAAGGAGTTCCTTGCTATTTTATAAGTGATGAAGAAGTGGAAGCATTATATCCTGGGAAACGAGAAAATCATAAACAAAGATCATCAACCCCTTTAGTATCTATAGAGTCGGAGAAATATGTACAAGGTGAGGCATTACAAGTGGTTAGGTTTCTCGTAGCAATTTCATTTATTGATTAAGTACAAGAAAGAAGCCACAAATAGGCTAGTAGACATGTTGTATCCACGACCACCACTAAAGAAGATTGCAGAAGTTGGAATGATAATGCAACTTGAGCCTTTCACTCATGAAATTTTGAGTGAAGATTATGAGGGAGATGAAGATTTTAGTGGAGCCTACAAGTAGATAAAGTAGAGGTATGTCATTGTCATGAAAGGAAATAAATACCACCTCCAATATGGGATGTTGTAAAAGTTGGACAAACTATGTACAACCTGGGAAAGAATAGTTCAACTGATGAGAGAAGAACACACTTCTAGATTTGCTGGGAATTTTTGCATGAAAAAGGATAGTGGAAAATTTGTAGCATTATGTGTATTGGCCAAAGATGTCAGATCATGTGGAAATTTTTATTATAGGTTGTATTCTTTGTAGCACTAACAAGCCAATCAAATGGAAACTTGACTTGAACTTTCCATTGCTAGTACCAAGAAAGCCTTGTGAGAGCATCTTCATGGATTTTGTTGGAGGTTTTCCTATGACTCGTAGAGGACATGGATACTTATTATTTGTAGTAGGCCACTTCAAAAAAAATTCTATGCTCATTCCCTATAAGAAGAAAATCTCTTGACGAGAGGCAGTTGAACTATTCTTCAACCATATTTGGGTACATTTTGGATTCCTTACCTCCATCATATCTAATCAAGACAATAAGTTATTGGGAGGATTTTGGGCAATGATTTGGGAGAGAATGGATACCAAGTTGAAGTATTGTTATTGGACTAATCGGTAGGTGCGGACACTAACAAATCTCCCTAGATCCACCTAGATCTAGAACAAAACACACCAGAACATGACGCTTTCCTTAAGTTTTAAATATTGAATTTACTAACTAAAGAGGGATGAGTGACATACCATTTAAATGTCGCTTTCTCTCACCATCACCATCCTAGCTCCATTCCAATTCTCATACAATGATGATTCTACAAAATAACGCAACCAACAAAATTGATAGAAATAGCATAAGCTCAATATAAACCTATGTATGTGATCAAGGAATCATACAATAAAACACAACAAGCTTTATAGGAAAGAATCATATTATTGTATCATATTAAATGTGGAAGAGAGATTACAACCATGGCCTTGATGTCATAAGGTCCCTTCCAATTGTCCTTCGTTCCCCACACACTTTCACTCCAAGAATTTTTAGAGCACAGATCTGATAATATTCACAATCTATCTTGACAAAGTGGCTGATCTAGCCAAGCTAAAAATATCCAAAGCTCAATCCAATCCAAGCTAATCCTAAAAGCTCCAAAACTAACCAAAGCTACAAGATAACCTTCTCCATGAGATATCCTCTCCTTTTATAGGTTGAAGAGGATAAGGTGAGGAGGTTAGGATGATCCCACTAAATCATGAAAATGAGTAAGATCCAAACCATTCGGATGCCCCCTCACCATGGAAGTTTCTCCTTCTAGAAGATTTGAGAAAATGCTTGTTTTTCCCACGTGTAGGCATTCTCTCACCCTACCTATAGAGCAACTTGCGAACATCTCTCACCCTAGCTATGGTGCAACCTGTGAGAATCAAGCATTCTTGCACCCTGCCTATATAGCAACCTGCGAACTTCCTTTTTTACAGGGTTTTTACAAAGGAAAATGCAACTTCTTTTCTCAGGAAAAATTCTTCTCTCTTCTTTCTTCAGGAACGTAGGCCATTGACCCCTCTGAAGGCAACAAGTAGGTTTAAATCATTAATGGTCATTGGGATGATGAAAATAATGTGTAATAGAGAGCCCCCCAAGGTATGAAGTTAGAACAGAGTGATAGCTGAAATACTTTGTCAAGTGTGTGTAGGGAGAAAGGAAGAGTCGATCGAAAACCTACCAACAAACAAGGAAATACAGTACAATAATATATCATCAATGAGGTAGGCATTCCCATACTTAGAATACAAATGACTCAAAGCATAAATGCCGACATGCGAAGATCCATGTCAAATAAGACAAGTCATGGCCACCAAACATACACTGTGGATCCATGCCAATATGACTCAAATTTGAACATAGCCACCAAAAATACACTGTGGATATATGTGTTAAAGAATCAAATTTGAACATAGCCACCAGACATACAATGTGGATCTATGTAACAGTACACTGAATATACTCCGACGCAACCTGGATCTGTCAGAAAAATATCCAGGGTCTTCATCTCTATCACTCTATAGTATGAATCTAACCATGCGAATACATGTGTTGAAGTCGAACACGGTAGAAACCACTTGATTATCGGTCATTAATGTATACCATTAACAAGTGTGAGGGAAATCACCATTAATGTCAATGACTCCCAAGGTACTCTGGTACAATCCAATGAATGTGAATCAATGAGATGAAGTCGAACACTCAACGGAATCTCCCAATCAGGATTCAATAATGAAAACCCACTGTCGAAAGTGAGGAAACCTGCCATTGAGGCATGCAAGTTCCAAGGTACCAATTGGTTTCTAAGTCTAATTCCTGGATAATGAGTTGAAGTTGACAGGAAAAGACTCCTCACAGGAGGGCCTTAATGTATCCCACATCAATGACATGAAACGGGTAACAATATTCGAAGTGGATCAGAGTAACAAGTGATTTAGGAATGACTCAGGGATGGATGACGAAATAGAAGGCTTAAAGACTATAGAAATGGCTGACGCAATAGAAAGCTTTTCAGGTTGGACATCTTTTTGAACATATTGACGACACGACAACTGTCTTGGAAATAATGACTCAACAACAAGGATCATAGACCAATTTGTAATCTTATAGGAGTATGATCGGGAGACAAGTGGATTTTCCGACCTAGACATAAGGCGAGTGAAAGAGTTTCATGTTCAAAAGCGACTCTTCCATAGAATACAGGTTTAGATACATTTCTTTCCCAATTTCCCCCCCACCATTTCTGGCGAGTACCTCTTTATTTTTACGCAAGCTTGAGGAGGATAACATATGCTTGTAAATGTAAGCTCATCCTTCGAACGAGTCCCTCAGAGTATGTTTAAATAACCCTAAGAAGGAGTGGTTCGGTCCCATATGGGCCTTTCGATGTTTGTTTTACGAGTCCAAAGAAAGAAAAATCGGGGGTTTTTCATGTTTACAGGTTCTGAAAAACACTTAAAGAGAACTCTCTCAGCTTCTTTTTCGTAAGGTAGTCTGATGAGACCAAAAAAGAGATAAATAACCGCCCAACAGACGCTTTCTTCAAATACTTTAACGAGCGTGAAAATAGCAAGATCGCTCGACAATATTTTCACTTTTAGAGAGTCTGAAAAGAGCTTAAAGGGAACTCCATGGGGTTCCTTTTTTGTATAACCTTTGCGAGTCCGAAAAAGTGATAAAAGTATACTCGATTACATTCTCATTGATTTACGAGAACGAGAAAGAACAAAGACTAAGCTCAGTATTGTTTTCATTTTTACGCAAGCTTTAAAACAAAACAAAACTATGCTTGGAATAGATTTTAATTTTTACACAAGCTTAAAAACTAAACAAAAATGTGCCTGGACCTGGTTTCATTTTTATGCAAGCTTGAACGATAAGAAACTATGCTTGTGACTTCCCAACACATGGTTGGTACTTATCCCCCAGCTTAAGAATCTAGCGACTCAACTTCAGCATGAAGTCCAGAGGCTGAGACAAATGCCCCCCAAGCTTCGTTTCATCCAACTGCAAAGGAGAATGAAATGAAGCTTCAAATACTAGACGAAGGACTTGACTCAAATAGAGAGGGGGAAAAATATTTCATTTTTTAACGAGCTTGATATAGAAACAAGAACTATGCTCGTAACCTTTGTTTCATTTTTTAACGAGGTTGCCATAGAGACGAAAAAACTATCCACAAGTGGTTTCATTTTCTAACGAGCTTGAAATTAGAAAACTATGCTCAAGTCTGGTTTCATTTTTTAACGAGCTTGAAATCAAAATATCATGCTCAAGGACCTCTTTTTCATTTTTTAACAAGGTTGCCTTAGATATGCAAAAACTATCCTCGGCGTCTCTCTTCTTGATCATGGATTCCAAGAGGACAATGCTCCGGAATGACACCATGTCAAGGGACAAAACTCGGTCATGGCTTCCAAGAGATCTTCACTGGAAGGAAGAAACACGCTTTGAAAGGACATCATGTTGAGGGTCATGACAGGAGTAAAGAGATCAGGCTCTAACAACCCTATCGAAGAGATCACCATGTCAACTACTGGATCTAAGTCATCAGAAGTTGAAGCCATGGGTGACAACGCTACATAATTGACCTGTGGCGGGAGTGATACTGTGTGCATATAAGAACCATTCAGTGAGGCAATCCAGGTGGGGTTAATGAATGAAAGATGATCAACAGTCACAACCCATCCATCGTGAGGGAAATATATCACACGGAAAAGAGTAGACACAATAGCTTTCATGGCATAGACATAATCTCGCCCAAGGAGTAAAGAGAAATCCAAGGGGTCTTGGACTACCATGACATCAATAAAGATAGTTTTCCCTCCCAAATTTATAGGAAACTGCGGAAGGGTCCCTAAAGGTTGACTAGTTCTTCTGTTAAAATATAACAGATTCTGTGTAACCGACACAAGTGGAGGATAACCCAAATCTTGCCAAGCAATAGAGGACAAAATACTAACAGAGGAACCTTCATCTATCAACGTTTGAGGAATGTCCTGAAAACAAACCTATACTGTAATCTGGAAAGGAATGTAAGAGGAAAGACGAGGTCTAGTTAGCACACCCCAATCAAAATGGATGGCCTCATAACTTGGAGGGAGTCCTATGGGAGAAGGAGGAATAGCCCCCGACATGGTAGATTTTGTATCAACAAGAAAAACATGGGTAGTATCAGGTTTACTCTCGAGCGAGAGAGTAGGATTGACTAATGATGAGATCGAATCAACCCCTTGGGGTTTCATTCTCCAAGGGGAGAATGGGGTCGACAGGTGGAAACAAATCAACGACGTGGGTTTCACTCTCTGAGGGGAGAGTGGGATTGACTGAGGATGGTATCGGATCAACCACTTTGTCAACATGTTCAACTAAGGATGTGACCATATTGACAACATGATCAACCGTATTAACCGATGAAGGGACCATAGTGATCACTTCATAAACTATTGGAGGGTTGAGAGAAAGCTTATGTTAAGCAGCTAGAAGTTGAGGCTGTGAAACAGTCATGTCTTCCAGTAATTTTGAGGCTTGATGACTCCCTTTTCATAACATACACGGGAACTTGGCTCTACTTTTCTTCTTCCCAACTATATCATGACTAGTCGACGGGAAGTCATCAACATGTTGTTCAGAGGCTGATGACATGGGTTGGAGAGGATGTGTAGACCATACTTCTATAACCTTGGGTAGACCAGGGCAATCCTTAAGAAGATGGCTACCCTTACAAAGCCTGGAAGGGTACTTGGGCTTACAAGTTGTTTGAGTGATCTTGACATCATCAACACTCCCAGCATGATTAACAGTAACTGGTTGTTTTCCAACATGTTTGACGGTGGTTGGAGGTTTTGACCCTTGTTTATATTTCTTCTTCTTAATATTCCTTCTCTTCTTCTTCTTATTCACCGGGTTACTAGATTTAGAACTTTCACCCGACAAAGAAGATGAAATGGAAGGTGAGATTGCAAGTGAAGAAGGTGAAGAAGACCTTACTGGTGAATAAGGTGAAGGATCAACATGAGGTTGATTCTCTTGGGGGGAAGTTCTTGTGACTGAAGCACTAACTGCATTTGGGATTACCTGAGTGGAAAAGAACCATACCGGTAATCCAATCGTGAGACCTGGAAGGCTCAAAGTAGCAATATGAGGAGGACCAATTTTTCCATAAGAAGGAAAAATAAAAGGTTCCCCTAGAGTAGGGGTTCCTTCATTGGTCATTCCAGGAACTGACGCCATTAAAAAAAAAAAACCTAGAGTCTTCTAGGGAAAACAAACAACAGATGCTAAAAATATAGGAAGCAAGCAAACAAACAAAACCTTCTTACAATGAGCACATTAGTTGGTGATGAAATCCAATGTTGCGGGAGCAATGTAAGAAGGGGCTGAGATAAAGCGGGTGGAAAATTTATGTTGAGGACCTGCTTAACGGACTTACACCCTGGTGCAAGATCCCACACATAATCATGGGTGTACCCTCCAAGGAGCCCGAGTGAGTTTGGCCAACGTCAATTCCAGGTACCATGAAGACTTTCCCCTCCATAGTCACCTCGTGTAAAGAACCTAGAGAGAAAGGCCACTAAGGTTACCAATCACTACAGTGATGCCTAGGGAAACAATCGACAGTCTGATCCATGTGCAAGGGCAGGGTATCTAGCCCAAAATCAACTTGAAAGGCTTCCACTCACCATTGTGGGTATACCTCTCAAGTGACCCCCATAATACACGTCATCTCTACACCAAGACCAACAAAGCAGGGTGAGTAAACTCTGTTAGTCTCAATGCGACCTCGTGATTGACCCTTGTGTTAGAAGGGCTTCCCAAGAAAAAATGTAATAAGTGGATTTTACCGCTCCCTAACTCAAGATTCTATGTTTGTTTGCAACTTTGGAAAGTTATCTTTCACACCTATTCCAAAGCCCTACAACTAATCTAATGTAGGTTTTCTACCAAAAAAGATAAA
>JZKD02S0597499.1:73511-90416 GCA_000966675.3 Picea glauca | reverse complement strand
CTACTTCAAATGCAAGGATGCCCCCAATCTAATATAAAACAAGAAATTAAATCTTTTTGTTTCAAAAATTTCACTAAAAGAAATAATGAACTTTCTTAAAACAAAGAAACCCAAAATAAAAGTTCTCTTTTAAAGAGAACTATTCAGAAGAAATCTGATCTTTCCCTAAACAATTCTAAAGAAAACACATGCTTTGTAATTGAAAGACACTCAAAGCAAGAGACTAATCCTTCAAAACCAAACTAAGAAAAAGTGGCTAAAAGAAACTCAAAGGATGTCAAGCAGACTGTAAGCATATCAATATAGGGTCCAAAAGTTCAATCCAGTTGTTCAAACCAAAACTGGGTCATCAAAAGATGACAAGACCCAATCCAAAAACTTTACAAACAAGTTCACAGCCTAGCAGTATATTACAGTGCGAGAATTAGGTATTATCGCAGGCTAGACATTGGTAGGGTGCAAGAAGTTTGCACTGAACCTAACAACAGGGTGTGAACATCAATGATTCTCACAGTCCATAGAGAGGTACAGTGTGAGAATATTTGTAATCAAAGAAAATTTTGAAAAAGGACAAGGAATCTAAGTGAACTTCTAGATCCAGAGAGTCTGGATGGATCTCACACAGACTCAGAGACCAGAAAACAAGAAATCAAAGCAATCGAAACTAGACTAACTAGGAAACAATCCATTCCCTAGCGGAGTCGCCAATTTTGTTATCGGACTAATCGGTAGGTGCGGACACTAACAGATCTCCCTAGATCCACCTAGATCTAGAACAAAACACACCAGAGCATGATGCTTTCCTTAAGTTTTAAATATTGAATTTACTAACTAAAGAGGGATGAGTGACATATCATTTAAATGTCGCTTCCTCTCACCATCGCCATCCTAGATCCATTCCAATGCTCATACAATGATGATTCTACAAAATAACGCAACCAACCAAAGTGATAGCAATAGAATAAACTCAATATAAACCTATGTATGTGATCAAGGAATCATACAATAAAACACAACAAGTTTTATAGGAAAGAATCATATTACTGTATCATATTAAATGTGGAAGAGAGATTAGAACCATGGCCTTGATGTCGTAAGGTCCCTTCCAACTGTCCTTTGTTCCCGACACACTTTCACTTCAAGAATTCTGAGAGCACAGATTTGATAATATTCAAAATCTATCTTGACAAAGTGGCTCATCTAGCCAATCTAAAAATATCCAAAGCTCAATCCAATCCAAGATAATCCCAAAAGCTCCAAAACTAACCAAAGCTACAAGCTAACCTTCTCCATGAGAGTTCCTCTCCTTTTATAAGTTGAAGAGGATAAGGTGAGGAGGTTAGGATGATCCCACTAAATCATGAAAACAAGTAAGATCCAAACCATTTGGATGCCACCTCACCATGGAAGTTTCTCCTTCTAGAAGATTAGAGAAAACGCTTGTTTTTCCCACGTGTAGTCATTCTCACACCCTACCTATAGAGAAACATGCAAACATCTCGTACCCTAGCTATGGTGCAACCTATGAGAATCAGGCATTCTCGCACCCTGCCTATATAGCAACCCGCGAACTTACTTTTTTACAGGGTTTTTACAAAGGAAAATGCAACTTCTTTTCTCAGGAAAAGTTCTTCTCTCTTCTTTCTTCAAGAACTCAAGCCAATGACCCCTCTAAAGGCAACAGATAGGTTTACATCATTAACGGTCATTGGGATGACGAAAATAATGTGTAACAAGTATTCCACTACTTTTCGTCCTTAGACAGATGGACAAACTGAGGTTGTAAATAAGACACTGGTGCAATTGTTGAGAGGCTACAACAATAAACATCCAAACACATGGGACAAGTAGTTACTCTACATTCAACACTCCTACAACATAGCACTTCATTCTTTCAGCAATAAATCTCCTTTTGAGACTTGTTTTAGTTATTTACCTCCTTCACCATTTGATATTTCTTATGGACAACAAAAGGAAGAGGCAGGGTTGCAAGGAGGTGAATGAAAGGAAAGCACATCCATGGAAAAAATCAAGCAGATACATCTAAGGGTTCATAAGTAGCTTGATAATATCCAATAGTTGTACAAAGCCATGCATGATCAACATAGATAGGATCACAAAGTCTGTGTTGGGGACAAGGTATGGAATATTTGTAAGGAACAATTACAAGGATGAAAAAAGAAACTCAAGCCCCTTAGATACAGACCATCTGACATCATTGAGAAAGTGGATGAGAATGCCTTCAGGCTTAAACTTCCATCTTATATGAAGATTAGCTCAGTGGTGAACGTGGAATATTTCAAGTTGTTCGAACCTTCCATGTTGGATGAGGAGGAATAACATCAGGTTCTTTCTACTATTGAATACCTTGCACCTCATGGTATTGAGGAGTTGAAGGAAGACCCAGTTACATAGAAAAAGGAGAGGACAACTCAGAAAGGATAGCAAGAAATGTGGAAGATTGGTCTCAAAGGATAGACTCCAAGGAAAGCAAAGTGGTATGAGAGGAATCAGATTGCAAGAAAGTTCCCTCATCAATCCTTGGAAAGTTTTGGGGACTAAAAACCCCCCAATGGGGAGGCGTGATATGAATCGAATCTGACAAGAACAATTGGCTATTGACACAGGATCTAAGATTATCATCATGGGAAAATTTTAAGGCTATGAACAAAGAAGGAGATCAATTGTTGGAGTGAAAGGCCCCATGCCATCACAATTGATGTGCACTTTTGTATGTAATATATATATAATAGGGAAGTATATTGTTGTAGGTAAAGAACAAAGAGACTTTCCTGAAACCCTTTCCACCTAAGAGAAAACACAAACAAACAAAGAGAAAAAAGGAGAAATGGACTAGAGAGAAGTTGAAGCGTTGGGGATGTCTGACCTTCCATCTATCCTCCTAGTTGACTCAGTATCTTATATCATGTTTTCCCCACAATAACGAAGGGGTTCTTTGGTTGTGAATGATGTAAATAGGATGTCTATGTGTCATCAAGGAGCATAGAGATGAACCAAAGATCATTTAACTTTCTTGTTGTTGAATAAAAATGATCCTGACCGAATAAAAAAGAATGTTGGTTTTCTTGTTTGGGTTTCCAGGGTAAATTCTGATTTTATGTGTGATTGTTGTTTGTGAATACATTGCCTATGAATTCTAAATGGCGTGTAATGTGATTTAATGGTCGTATGGATAGTGTTTAGCAAATAAAAATATGTGCATGTTATATTTTGAGCTCATTCTTTTTTTGATATGGTTCCCATGCGCTAATAAGAAAGAACAATCATTCTTTAACCATTACCGTACATTTTTTCTAAAGTTGGAAATCAATGACTCTTCTTGATCTGTTGCTATTTACTTGGGAGTTTCTATTTTTTTTTTAAGAGTCGTTGGGGATTTTATCTCACTCCTAAAGTTGATTTCGTTGCTAGTCAATGTCCACATGTTGTCCCTATAGGTCATGTATCGTGTTCTTGACATTGCTGGCTAGTTTTCCTTTTCCCACTAGTCATATACGAATGACACTTTGGAATCTGATGTTGTTCGGACAATTTTTATCTATCCATGATCCATATACATGTTTTTCAAAATTTCTACCTGCCAATTTGACCCGATATATTTTTCTCCACAGTTGAATACCAAGAATCACCCTCCGAGCATTTTTAATTGTTGTTGAGTATCAAATTCACCCCTAGATGTATTCTTTGTTGTTGAATATTATTTTTTGCCTTTAGATAATTGTTTCCAACTGTTGTTTGAATTGATTCCTCCCTCTATTTGACTGTATTTCATCTAGTCGATTTGTTTTCCTTGGTCAACCAGACATTAATGGTCGAATCGACTTGGACGACTTGATTTCATCCAAATCGACTTGTGGTCAACTTACCTTTCATCTGAATCGACTTGGTCGACTTTCCTTTCATCCGACTCAACTTCCAATTTGAATTATGACTCGACTTCTAGGAAGTCGACATCCTTATCAATTTTTTGACTTGACTTTGGCTAGGCTAGTCTAGTTCCGATCAATTGATGAGATATGATATTAAGGACAAAAAGAAAAAGAACTTTCTAGCCAAATATTCAAGAAATCATGTTGAAAGTAGTTCATATGTTGATGACAATATTGTCTGCACATATGTGCATAAGGAGGTGAATCTGAGTATCCTTCATCACGAGGAAGAGAAGGAGATGACCAAGCTCTCCCACATCAAGACTCAGGTCAATAAGACCAAGATAGATTTTATGTTTGAATTTGGTTCACAATCTAATCTCATAGCATTGGATTTGGTCAAAAATCTTAGATTGGAGGTTCACAATCATCTTAGCCCCTATCCATTAGGTTGGGTAAACAAGGATGTATATATAAAGATAACAAAACAATGTAAAATTAAATTTTCTATAAGTGTTGATTTTATTGATGAAGTGGAATTGGATGTAGTACCTGTTGATGTATGTGGAGTAGTGTTTGTAAGTTATTACATATATATGAGGGATGAAATATTAATGTGGAGAGACAACCAATATTGAATGTTCAAGGATGGGAAGTCCTACACCATCAATGTGTATAAAGGCAAGTCAAAGATCTCACTAGTAAGTGCCAATCAAGCCAAGAAGTTGATTAGTTCTAGTAAGAAATATGTTTTACTTAAATATTAAGATAAAATCAGTTTGATGATGAGTCAATGAGAGTGGAGGAATCCCTGGAGGGGTGTACTAAAGAGAATAAACAACACTTGGATGAGTTTCTACAAAAATACAAAGGATTTTTCTAGAAGCCTAAAGGGATACTGCCCAATAGGGAAGTGGATCACGAAATATAGTTGTTTCCAGACTACCCATTTTTGAATATTGGGTTGTATAGACAGTCCGTTTTGGAAGTGAATGAAGTGAAGAAACAATTGCAACAGTTGTTGGAGCATGGTGTAATTCGACCAAGTACCTCACCTTTTGGGTCAACCATCATAATTGTTCTCAAGAAGGATGAGACTTGCAGAATGTGTATAAATTACAAGACATTGAATAAGATTACATTGAAGAATCAATACCCCCAACCAAGGATTGATGATCTATTGGACCAGTTGTAGCATGCCAAGTACTTCACTAAGCTAGACTTGAAATCAAGATATCGCCAAGTACAAGTCAAAGAATAACATACCTCGAATCTTTCCTTAAAGACAAGGAAAGGTTTTTATGAGTGGTTCGTTATGCCATTCAGTTTATGAGACTAATGAATGATATTTTACTCCCTTATCTAGATTCATTTGTTATTGTCTATTTGGATGATATAATGGTTTATAGTTCTACCTGGGAGGAGCATATGTAACATCTTATGCAAGTGTTAGAGGCTCTGAAAAAGCACCAAATGATAGAAAATCTCAAGAAATGTGAGTTTTCTCAGCAATGTTTGGTGTATTTGGGGTATGTGATCAGTGGAGGGGAGTTAAAGATAGATCCCACAAAGATGGAGGCCATAATGAAATGGCTAATTCCTACAAATTTCACTAAAGTTAGGATTTTATTTGGGGCAACACAATACTTGCGAAAGTTCACTGCTTCATTTTGAGTGGTAGATGCACCACGCCACACCATAACATCCAGTTGTAAGAGATTCAAGTGGGGGAAGAATCAACAGAAGGCCTTTAATGAGATGAAAAGAAAGATTAGTCAAGAACCAATTCTCTCACTACCAAAACTTGTAGAAACGTTTCGAAGTGGAGATAGATTTAAGTGGGTATGTCATGGAAGCAGTATTGATGCAGGGAAGAAGGTTCGCCTGCTATCATTTTGAATTATTTCATGCGGAATTTATCAACTACCCTACCTATGTAAAGGATATCTATGCCTTGGTACAAGTTGTCAAAAAGTGGAAACACTAACTAATGTTAAATGAGACCATCATCCACATAGATCACCAACCACTACAGTATTTGTAGGCCCATAGTAAGCTACAAAAAACTAGACATTACAAGTGGATGGGGGTTTTTCAACAATTTCATTTTTTCATAAAGTATAAGAAGGGTAGCACAAATAATTTGGTAGCCATGCTTTCACAAACACTCACATATAATATTATAGCTTTGGGAACTCTAGTGCACATGGATCCTTTTACCCATGATGCATACAAAGAGGCATACAAATAAGATGAGGACTTCAAGGACGTGTTCCAACAACTAAAAGGCCAAATTCATATAGAATAAGGTGATGGAAATGTTGATTATCATTTACAAAATGGTTTACTCTACAAGCTCGACAAGCTCTATGTTCCTAAAGGTGAATGATTACAGCTTATCAGATAGGATCACATCTCCAAGGTTGTAGGAAATTTTGGTGTTGGGAAGATAGTTGTCAACTTATAGAGATATGTGTATTAGCCTAGAATGAAATAAGATGTAGCATGATATATTAAAGGATGTATATTTTGTTGTACCAACAAGCCCAACAACATGGAGCAAGGAAAATGCCATCCCTTACTTGTACCCACTCGACCTTGGGAAAGCATTTCCATGGATTTTGTGGAAGGTTTACCAATAACCAAGAAGGGGTATGACAATATATTTGTTGTAGTAGACAGGTTCAACAAAATGTCCATTCTCATGCCTTGTAAAAATACCATCATTGGACAAGAAGCAACAAATAAGTTATTTGAATAGGTCTGGTGCACTTTGGGATACCAAGGAGCGTGATATCATACAAGGATACCATATATTTCAGTGCATTTTGGACTACGTTGTGGGAGAGATGGACACTAAGTTGAAGAGGTATATAACATTCCATCCACAGACATATGGGAAGATAGAAGTAGTCAACAAGACATTGGTGTATCTTTTGAGGGGTTATAATTAGAAGCATCCAAATACCTATGATGAAAATTTGATCTATATTCAACACTCTTATAACAGAGAAATCACACTTCTACTGGTAGGTCCCCTTTTGAAACTTGCTTCGAATATTTTCCACCTTCACCCTTAGATGTTGTATATGGAAAGTAAGGAGGAGTGAGGGAGGACCTCACAAGAGATTCTGTAAAGGTAGAAAAAAATGTTGAGAATATCAGGTAGATCCATTTTCAATTACAAGAGACACTGAAGAAGTCATAGGAAAAGTATAAGGATAGACATGACCAACAAAGAATAGAGAAAACATTTAAAGTGCGAGACAGAGTATGGTTACAAATGAATAAGGAAAGACTACAGGGTCCTGATAAGAATATCAAGGATCTATGGTATATTCCTTTTGAGGCATTAGAAAAGGTGGGAGATAGTGCCTACATAATTAGTCTACCCTCATACATGCACATTTAATTAGTATTGAATGTGGACAATCTCAGACTCTATGAGCCTTTCATGTTGGATCAGGAGGAGGAGGAGTAGATCCTATATTCCATAGAGAATTTAGCACCAGATGCTTAGGAAGAGTTGAAAAAAGACACAGTTTTGTAGAAGCAGTCCAGAACTACAAGACATGGGCAGCATGACCTTTAACAAATTGGTTTGAAAGGACAACTTCCAAGAAAAGAAATGTGGTACTCTAAGGAGAAGGTAGAGGAAAATTTTCCTCACCTCATTCAGTAAAGATTTTGGGGACCAAAAGCCTCCATAAATGGGGAGGTATGATCCATATTGTATCATTATATTATTTTTAGTATATCTCACTACCTTTTGGGTGGAAAAATTGTAGGAATCAACTTGTAGTGCCATTTCGACGGCTCGTCCAAATTTGGAAATTTGGGTCCAAAAATTAGTCAGAAATATTCCGAAACCATTTTGAGGCATAAACCGAACTTTATTTTGGTCCAAACCTTATTATGTTGGAACCTTCTAAATTCAACATGTTTACCTACCATATGAGAAAGTTACGCCTCCCGTAAGTTTACCTACCATATTGAACACCATGGTGTCAGTGGATGCCACATCAACCTCCATTACTGTGACATGTGGGGATAGCCACACAATTTATTTTATAAGAAAATTCTAGGAGGTCCAAAACCTTATCACAATTGAAGGTTTAGGAAGTCAAAAACCTATCCCTAGATGTCTATTAGGCTATGTTAAATATTGGGCTATTAAGAGGAGAAGAGGTTATATTATTTTGCATTGTATCTTGTTCCATAGCTGAAAAAAACATCCGAGAGTGGTATTATGTGAGAATAACAGAGGAGGAGAGATTTTGTAGTAGCCATAAATTCCATAGGCCAAAGTCAACTCCATAGAGAATGCCTCTTTCTTTGTACTTGCATCATTTTTTTACCAGAGAAAAGAGAGTAGAGCAACCTCACCTTCTAGCTAGGTTTTATTTTGTATTGGGTTTCCTAGGTCATATATTGTGTTTATTTGTGAATGGTGTGAATGTGTTTTATTGTTCTCTATTGTTTTCTACATTTTATCTATTTTATCAGTAACTAAAAATTATGGATATCTAAAAGAAATTAACCTTAATAGTAAATATTTCAGTATTTTATTAGATCTGTTGTGACGAATTGTTCCAATGGAATATCCATGGAAATTCACAAATCAATTTGACCCTTGGATAATCCTCTTATTTTTTTTTTAGTTTCCAAGTGAATTTGAGGCATTTAGTTCATTTTTTTTTATCTTGCTTGCTTGTTTGAGTTTGCTTCATGGCAAACAGTGACCTAGGAAGCACTTGCAATAGGTCTTTTTGGATATGGTAGTGTGTTGTAGATCCCTTTAAATTCAGTTAGTGTGTGATTGGAAACTTTGCATTGTTATATTTTTGTCCAAGTTTTTGTTTTTTCTTCACGTATAGACATTGGGGTGTTCTTGTTTACATTTGTTTAACAAATCAGAGGGGGGGGGGTGGGGATTTTATTCCCAAGGTAACCTATAAATTCCACTACCTTGTAATAAATTCTCCATGTGATATTTCTATGAAAAGTAGTTTGAGCTGGTATGTAGGATCTCATTTGAAATAGCCATATTGCAATGTGAGAGTAATTTTTCTTCAAAACTAGAAATTGACTATTCAAATACACAAAGCTTGAAAAAATAGATAGACTGAAAAACAAACACTAAAAATAGACTAAGTTATACCAATTTGAAGAAAGGCATAAGAATCCAAATTGTTGAACCAAGGTCGGGGAAACTTTAGGGGCTAAATTTATCCCATGGGTTAGTTTTCCACCTTTTTCCAAAAAATATTCACCAATTCCAATTTTTATGTAAAATGTTTTTCCCAAATTCTATATGATAAATGTATTTTTCTCTAAAAGTAGACAAAATTTTCTAGAAACTATATAAAATCCTTAAAATTTTGAATATTTTTACAAAAATATCAACAAACATTTTATGTTTGGCATTTTAAGAATTAATAAGATTCACCAAGGTTTCTACACTCTAATATAAGTATGGATATTTAAATTTTTCCTTGACAAAGGTTCCACGTAGTACTTGGACTTTTTCTCACATGGTAATGGTGAATGTTGAGGTTGTGAAGTTGTAAAAGATAAAATATGCACATATGACTTTAATTGATTCACTTTTATAATTTAAGTGAGATATACTTTTACTTAAAGTAACTTAAAAAAGTAAAAGTATGACTTTAGAATCCCAACCTCTTGGAAGCGAATACTTACTTTGAAAACTCTTCTTTTTGTCTAAAAACAACTTCATGTACTACTATTCGCAAAACAACATATATGATATGTAAACTATCGTGGATATTTCACTAGAATAGTTTGTTAGAACAAATCTTAAACTATTATAAAATCTTAGATTTTTCAGTTTATTTCCTTAGATCCCAAATTAGTTAATTACTACATTTGCTTGAATTTATGAAATAACTGAATTATGGTAATGAAATAAATGAACAAAATAATACACCATCCACACATAAATGAACACAAGATATATCCTTGGAAACCCAATATGGGAGAAAACCCACCTAGAAGGTGAGGCCTATGTTGTGCTCTCTTTTCTTCAGTTATGGAAATGAGAAAACAAAGAAAGAAGCACTCTATGTGGATTTGTCTTTGACACTATGGTATGTATGGTTGCTACATAATCTCTTCTTTACCATGCTCCCAAAATAACACTCGTAAATTATCTTCCCAATAGTCATATAGGGCTCAGGCTTTGACTTCCTCAACCCTCAATTAGTCATAAGGTTTGGAGCTTCTAGAATGTTATTGAAAATCCACATGTTTGAGTTATGGGGGCTGACGTGGAATCCAATCATACCATGGTGGTCAACAAGGCAGGTCAACTTCAAGGAGGCATAACTTTTGCATATGAGACTTGATTGAGGTGTTTTTCACACCGTCTCTTGTGATTCCTTCCCTCACTCATCCTTGATATACATAAAAAAACATCCAAGGGTGAAGGCGAAAAATAACCAAATGAAGATTCTAAAGGGGACTTACCAGTAGAATTTTGGATTTATTTATTATAACAGTGTTGAATATAAATCATATTTTCATCCTAGCTCTTTGGATTCTTTTGATTGTAACCCCTCAAAAGATGCACCAAAGCCCTATTTACTACTTTTGTTTTCCCATTTGTCTATGGATGGAATGTTATAAATATATTCAATTTCATATCCATCTTCTCCCAAAGGGTATTCCAAAAGGAATTGAGAAATTCATTATCATTGTATGATATTATGATCTTTTGTATCCAAAAGTCCACCCAGACCTGTTCAAAGAACATGTTTTTTTCTTCTTGTCCTCTGATGGTTTTTTTCAAGTCATATGAATTCACATCTGGCTAAACCTATCAACTACCAAAAATAAATATTCATATCCCTTCCTATTTATTTGTAAACCTCCCACAAAATACATGGAAATGCTTTCTTAAGGTCGAGTGGGTACAGGTAATGGATGGTATAGACTTTGATTTATGTGACTGGTCTTGCTTGTAAAACTAAGTGATCCTCTAATATACATTGATATGTCTTCTTTTCATTCTAGGATGGTACACATACCTTCGTAAGTTATCAACTATCTTCCAAAAACCAAAATGCCCTACAACCTTGGAGTTGTGAGGCTCTCTAATAAGATGTAATATTTCACCTTTAGGGACACAAACCTTGTCTAGCTCGTAGAGTAACCCATTTTGGAGATGATAGTCATCCTTGTCGTCACCTTATTCTACATAATTTTGTCCCTATGGCTATTGAAACACCTTTTTAAAGTCGTCATATTCTGTGTATGCCTCTTTGTGTGCAACATGGGTAAAATGATCCATTTTCATAAGAGTTCCCAAAGATATAATGTTGGATGTGGGTGGCCTTGAAAGCATGTATACCAACTTATTGAATTTCATCCACTAACTCTGTTGTCAAGGTAGCGCAGGTTGGAATCAGTGGAACTAGTAAGCGGGATTTTTTTTCAAAAACCTACAACTGTTGGTTTCGACTCTAATGGAGGGGGGAATTACCAGTATGGTATCTAGAGGCTTACTACTTATTTAGTTAGGTCTCGGGGGTCTTGATTTTGTCGGAATACTGGGAGGGATTCCTAGACACCTAGGCTTTTTGATGTTTCCTATGGATACTGGTTGATTCTACCTCTTTTGGCATTAGTATGGTGGGACCGGTATTCTAGGTCCCTCTATTTTGTGGTTTTTCCTTTCTGTGTTCTTATTTTCCTTTTGACGGGGCTTTAGGGGGATTATTCAAGTTTAGAGTAGCTAGGGGACTGCATTTAGAGGTGTTAACATTACTCTGGAGATTTTACTTTACTGAAACTGTATTGATGGGGGTTATCTGTTGGCTGCTATCTCAGTTCTTTCCAGTTGGCCTTAGGCATATCCTTTATTAATTTTGTACATAATTGTATTTGACAGTATGTATTTTCAGGAAGGTGGCCATTAAATTCCATCAATATTGGTATTAACTAAGTCCCTCGATTAGAGGTTCTCCTCATTGTTAATCTCGAGCTGCCTTTATTGTAACTTAGGTGGCATGTCTTTGTTTGGTCCATCTCTCCCCATGATAGATGCTACTGTCAAAGCACTCATGAGTGTGGTAGATGAAGTTTCCTGGGAACATGAATGCATATTTAACGTTTCTAATAGGTCTTTTACTACCCAAATACCTACTCCTGAAACCTCCCCTCAGTTACCAAAACAAGCAGTGGAGTCATTTCCTTCTTCTTCGGAGGGAAGAGTTGCAGGTGACTAGTCGTATAGTGTTTGGAGGTGTTGTTACAAATGAGGTCTCAATTCTTTGGTGTGGTGGAGAGTCTTTTCAGGCAGGCCATAAGAAATTTCCTTATAGATAATTTCCTAAGAAGTCGTGGCTACCCAACCAGGCTCGACGCAAAATGGTTATGGGTGATGACTTGGGTTTAGAGGAAGTAGTGAATTTGGCATTGACTACATTGGTGGGTATATTTTCATATCATTCCCATTGTTTTACTCCTCTGCATAGTTGGATGAAGGTGAAATGGATGCCATTGTTAGGATATACCCCGGAGCTATATTTTTGCCCGCGTGGTTGGTTTGGCTTTAATTTCAAATTGACGGAGGATGTGGAGAAAATATTAGGTAGGTTGTGGCCATTTTATGGTGGGAGTATAATGCTAAAAAGTTGGAGGATATCTTTCGATCCAGTACAAGAATATTTTTGTTTCAGACACCTGTGGATACTGCTCCCAAGGATCCCTTTGAATTTATGGAATACAAGTGCTTTAATGGCTATTGGAAATTATTTGGGCCACTTTATCTGTGTGGATGATAATGTATTGTGTGCGTCATATCGAAAACTAGGAAGGATTTTGGTTGAGGTTGACATACAATGTGGACTATTGGAAACTTTGGACATCTAGTGGCGGGATCAATTTTTCTAACAGAAACTCGATTACCTGGGGATTCCATTTCATTGTACCCTATGCAGAAAAACATGACACCTAAGAAGCAGTTGTCAGGGCTTTGAGGAGGAGGAAGAATGAGAGAAATTTCGACTTCGGAAAATGCCAAGATTTTATTCACCATAATTTGATTTGGCTTCTTGAGGAGTACCTAGCCCTGTCTCCTCAAACTCTTCGAATGAATCATGATCTAATACTCTTACAGGTAAGTTAAAAGTTAATTTTCCTAGTCTTTTTAACACTCTTACTTCTTGGAAAAATCTCACGTTGGATGCTTCATCTCTACTTGGGAATAAATCTGAGAGCCCTCCATGTGACCCTACTCCAACTCCTTGGGTTTTCTCTAAGTCTCATGTGCACCTCATGACTTCTAGGTTGGGCTCTATTCCTCAGAGAGACCTCTCCCTAAATACGGAGGTTGACAAACCTGCACCTGACCTGCTTAGGGCCCACTCTAACATTTTGGAACCCATAGCCAATTAGTTAGTATATGAGAATCATTCTATTGAGGTGGGGGATACCTTTCATCTTTCTTTTTATTCGTTTAAGAACACAGGGCTGGGGGAAGACTTTGGGGGGAACGAACCCTATTTACTTTCTGGGTATCGGGAGGATGAACAAGGAGAATGTTCACTTGAGGATACGTTGGAGTCTCTAGTTCCTTCTTCTCGGGAGGCCGATACTTCGGTGTCACTTACAATGTATCTTGGTAATGTTGTTTTACCTTTGTCGGGATCAACATATTTAGTGAACCACTCGGAACTTCGTGGTGGGGGAGTAGGAACTAGTTACACTTGGTCTAAAGGACTTGGTTTTGAGACTTTTCCAATTAAGACAAGAAGTTCTCGTAATAGGGCTACTCTCACGGGGAATGCACCAGGAGTTATTTCATATTCTACTACTAATTCGGGGGTGCTTAGAGGCTTGAAATCCCTTGCTCATGCTAGACCATGATTTTTTAATCCTTAAATATTTATGGGGTGTGAGGGGCCCTTAAACAAGCCTCCATGCGCAAAGTATGTAAAAAAGTTATGTCAGACTTGATTTTTTTACAAGAAACTCTTGTAGATGAGGAAAATGCACGACACTTCATGTTCAGATTTGTTCCTAGTTGGTGTATTTGCGCAATCAGATCTCTTGGAAATTTGGGAGGGATTCTTGTCACATGGGATCCAAATAAGTTTATGTTGATGCCTTTTTTGTGTATCGGGGGCATTATACTTAAAGTCATTTCATTGGAGAACAAACAAGACATTTTTTTCTAAATGTATATGGGCCCTGTGTTGAGAGGAAGTTATTGTGAGATCGTGTGGTTTTGAGTGGTTTATTGGACACTAAGAATCTAGTTCTTGCAGGTGATTTAAACTTTACCTTAGGAGATGATGAGGTCTAGGGTGCGGCAAGATAGCTGGATAAACTTGCAGTGCATTTTAAGAATATGATGCTAGAACATCACTTGATTGACTTGGTACCGATCGAGATTGTTCTGACTTGGAGGAATGATAGAAGTGGTAGCAACAATATTACAAAGCATTTGGATAGAGTTATTGCCTCGAAAATCCTTCTCACTGATGTGGGTAGGCTTTGGTCGTGGGTTGATCTTCCTTTTGTCTCGGATCATGCACTAGTGGTTGTTCAGTTCGATTTTCAACTGTACCCGAGGGCATATCCTTTTAATTTAAATACTACTTGGATGAATGAGGAGGACTTCACACCTATTATTTGCGAGGTTTGGCGGGACCCAGTTTTCTGAGTGGAAATAGATGTCTAGGTCAGATTTGTTTGGAAGCTGAAAGTACTTAAAACTTGGATCAATTCTTGGGCATGGATTAGACAATATGAACAACAAAAAATATTAACAACTCTAGAAGAGGATATCAAGACTAGTCTTTCAAATCTTCCTAGATCAGGGCTCCACCCCAAAATTTCTTGCAGATTGAAGTAACTAGAGTCAGAATGCAATTGTCTCCTAATCATTGAGGAAGAACATTGGCGACAAAGAAGTCGTGCATTTTGGTTAAAGTGTGGCGACTGAAATACTAAATACTTTCATAAAGTTTCTAACGTGTAGAGGAATCATAAACATCTCTAGGAGATATGGGATGAACTAGGGCAAGAACATAGAGGACACCAAGCTCTTAAATACGAGGAAAATATATATTTCAAGAACTTATTCATCGAGGATCCCCATATCTCACCTTTGGATCAATCGAATCTTGTTCAATTGTTCCCCCATTTTATATCCATTTAGGATTCTTCTCAAATTGATAAACTGGTCACTAAAGAGGAAATTATGGAATTTTGAAACTCTTTGCAGTTGAAAAAAGTCCTGGCCTAGATGGGTGGACAGTTGATTTTTATACTAAATATTTTGAGATTATGAGTGATGATCTGGTGGACTTAATTGAAGATACTAGGACTAGAGGGAGGATCAAAATCTCCTTAAATTCTACCTTCTTGTCTCTAATCCCAAAGGATAATAATCCTCAGACTTTTGGGAATTATACACCTATAACACTTTGCAATCTATGATACAAGTTGATTTCTAAGGTTATTGCAAACAGGATAAAGTCAATTCTTTCGAGGGAGATTTCTTGTGAACAACTTGGTTTCTTAAAGGGAAGGTAGATTTTGGATGCAATCGGTACAACTCAACAATGTATACATAGTATCAAGGCTAGGAAACAAAAATATTTGATCCTTAAGCTGCATCTTAAGAAATCATATGACTGTGTCAATTGGGATTTCCTTCGCATGATTCTAGTACAAACGGGTTTCAATGTACTTTCTATAAATTGGATAATGAGTTGTATGGTTAGCTCCTCCTTCTCAGTACTGATAAATGGGGAGGCCTCTCCTACTTTCTCTAGAAAACGAGGGTTGTGTCAAGGCTGCCCACTCTCCCCTTTTCTCTTTATACTTGTTATGGAAAGTATCAGTCTCCTTTTAAAAAAGGGACAAGCGAATGGCTATTTAACTGGTGTTAAGGTTTCCAAGATTATTAAAATTATTCATCTTATTTTTGTTGATGATGCACTTATCATGTCTAAGGATACTTTGGATGAATGGTAGGCGATCAAATCTTTGTTGGATCGGTTATGTTGTGCTTTGGGCCTAAAAATTAATCCACTTAAATTGACTTTTCATTTCTCTAGGATACATGGAGTTCTACTGGAGCAATTCAAGTCCATATATTCCTTTAATTTTGTGGATCTATCTATGGGTTTTCGTTACTTAGGATATTTTCTAAAAGCAGAGAGGAGTACCTTTGAATATTGGAGATGGCTTATTGTAAAATTTGAGAAAAGGATTAAACAATGGTGCAATCGATGGTTGACACTTGGGGGAAGATTAATACTTGCTAAAATGGTTCTTAAAACTCAATCTGTATACCGGATGGCCCTGGCGGCTATGCCAGCCTCTATCCTCTCTAGGATCCATATGCTTATCTTTGATTTCCTTTGGTTGGTGGGTGGAAAAACTTAGCGAATTCACCTTTGTAGCTGGGAGATGATTGCAAAGCCTAAAAACCTTGGTGGTTTGGGCCTCCAGAATCTCTTCCTTTTCAATCATGCACTAGTATCAAATTCATTATGGCGTGTTATATTTAAGGAAATTATTTGGTATCAAGTGGTTATGGATAAATATTTCCCCTATTTCTTTATGGCAACCTGGTTACGGTCGGCTTTGCCATTTCATTCTACAACCTCACAGATTTGGAAAAATTTGCTTAAGTCCTTACCTATCATCACATGGTGGATTAGTTGGAATCTAGGGAATGGCTCCTCGATATTGATTGGAATGGATAATATCTTGGGGATTGGATACTCTTACCTTTTATCCCTTGAGCTTTGTGAGGATCTTAAGGTGAAAAACATTTTCTATCTTTATCAAGCTACAACTTAGGCGTCTTTGGGTTTTGTCACCAATCAATGGAAATCTTGCAATTGAATAGAATGCCTACTATCAAGATCTCATTCTATCAAGGATACAACTACATTCAAAGGAGGACACACTAATTTGGACAGGCGGTGATCTTTCAGGATTTATCACTGTCAGAAATGTTTACAATGCATTG
>JZKD02S0597499.1:43332-58954 GCA_000966675.3 Picea glauca | reverse complement strand
CAAAGGATAATAATCCTCATACTTTTGGGAATTATAGACCTATAACACTTTGCAATCTATGCTACAAGATGATTTCTAAGGTTATTGCAAACAGGATAAAGTCAATTCTTTCGAGGGAGATTTCTTGTGAACAACTTGGTTTCTTAAAGGGTAGGCAGATTTTGGATGCAATCGATACAACTCAACAATGTATACATAGTATCAAGGCTAGGAAACAAAAATCTTTGATCCTTAAGATGCATCTTAAGAAATCATATGACTGTGTCAATTGGGATTTCCTTCGCATGATTCTAGTACAAACGGGTTTCAATGTACTTTCTATAAATTGGATAATGAGTTGTGTGGTTAACTCCTCCTTCTCTGTATTTATAAATGGGGAGGC
The DNA here is from genome assembly GCA_000966675.3 of Picea glauca. Lineage (NCBI taxonomy): Eukaryota > Viridiplantae > Streptophyta > Pinopsida > Pinales > Pinaceae > Picea > Picea glauca. Next base: position 58,572 of record JZKD02S0597499.1, on the reverse strand, counting down.
CTCTCCTACTTTCTCTAGAAAATGAGGGTTGTGTCAAGGCTGCCCACTCTCCCCTTTTCTCTTTATACTTTTTATGGAAAGTATCAGTCTCCTTTTAAAAAAGGGACAAGCGAATGGCTATTTAACTGGTGTTAAGGTTTCCAAGATTATTAAAATTCTTCATCTTATTTTTTTTGATGATGCACTTATCATGTCTAAGGATACTTTGGATGAATGGTAGGTGATCAAATCTTTGTTGGATCAGTTATGTTGTGCTTTGGGCCTAAAAATTAATCCACTTAAATCGACTTTTCATTTCTCCGGGATAAATGGAGTTCTACTGAAGCAATTCAAGTCCATATCTTCCTTTAATTTTGTGGATCTATCTATGGGTTTTCGTTACTTAGGATATTTTCTAAAAGTAGAGAGGAGTACCTTTGAATATTGGAGATGGATTATTGTAAAATTTGAGAAAAGGATTAAACAGTGGTGCAATCAATGGTTGACACTTGGGGGAAGATTAATACTTGCTAAAATGGTTCTTAAAACTCAATCTGTATACCAGATGGCCCTAGCGACTGTACCATCCTCTATCCTCTCTAGGATCCATATGCTTATCTTTGATTTCCTTTGGTCGGGGGGTGGAAAAACTTAGGGAATTCACCTTTGTAGCTGGGAGATGATTGCAAAGCCTAAAAACCTTGGTGGTTTGGGCCTCCAAAATCTCTTCCTTTTCAATCGTGCACTAGTAGAAAATTCATTATGGAATGTTATATTTAAGGAAAGTATTTGGTATCAAGTGATTAAGGATAAATATTTCCCCTATTTCTCTATGGAAACCTGGTTACGGTCGGCTTTGCCATTTCATTCTACAACCTCACAGATTTGGAAAAATTTTCTTAAGTCCTTACCTATCATCACACGGTGGATTAGTTGGAATCTAGGGAATGGCTCCTTGATATTGATTGGAATGGATAATATCTTGGGGATTGGATACTCTTCCCTTTTATCCCCTGATCTTTGTGAGGCTCTTAAGGTGAAAAACATTTTCTATCTTTATCAAGCTACAACTCAGGCGTCTTTGGGTTTTGTCACCAATCAATGGAAATCTTGTAGTTGAATAGAATGCCTACTATCAGGATCTCATTCTATCAAGGATACAACTACATTCAAAGGAGGACACATTGATTTATATAGGAGGTGATCTTTCAAGATTTATCACTGTCAGAAATGTTTACAATGCATTGGCAAAGAATTATTGGCCAACTCATATCATCGATTGGCGTAGACATGTTTTTTCATGGGATACAGCATATAAGTTAAAAAAAATTATATGATCGGTGCTGGAGAATAAAATTCTTACCTAGGATAACCTTAGAAAGAGGGGTTGGGTAGGACCGAGTATTTGTTCTTATGCTTTAATGTTGAGGAGACTAATACACACTTGTTTATTAACTGTTCCTTCTCACAAACAGTTTGGTTTACTCTGTCTACTATTTACAACTTTAATACAATTTGGGGAGGTCGATCCTTAACTTAGTGTTATAAAACCTAGATCTCGGTGGATAAAGCCCGAAGGATTATTTCTACTCTGACTTGCTAGTTTTTGTAGATGGAAAGGAACAAAAGAATTTTTTAATCTCAAACACCTTCTCTTCTGGGCGTTGTGTATCAAATCTGTGGCTTATTGGATGCTTCCAAGGCCCATATTCCTCTTCCATATCCTCCAAAAAGGAAAAATAAACTTACTGATATTACTTTGCCAAATATATGTTGGTTTGATGGAGCTTCACAAAAAAATGGTACACTCTGTGGAGCTGGGGGTATGATTATGACTGGGGGAAATACTATCTCCAGGTGGACTTTAAACTGTTGGATGGGTACTAATACCAGGGAAGAACTTCTCAGTGTCTGGGAAAGCTTATCTTTAGCACACATACTTGGTTTTGATCAGCTACAGGTATTAAGGGATCCAATGATAGTGGTGGATTGGTTAAATCATAGATGCAATATTTATGTTTCATCACTATTGAGATGGATGGAGAAGATTCAAATTCTTGTTTCACATTTCCATGATATCATATTTGCTCATATTTATAGGGAAGAGAACGTGGAGGTAGACATACTTTCTAAAAAAACACTCCATGTTCCGGAAGGGAGGATCCACTACAACACTTGGCAGGATGGCCAGGCGGTCCCCCCACTTACACTATGGATTTATATATGATCGTTAGTATTTGAGACATCTTTGGTTTCTTGGAATTTGTTTATCAATACTGGTACTTTTTGTAATTTTGACATTAGTATCATTTATGGATTGTCCAAAGCAATATCATTGCAAACCTGGATTGTATAGAGGATGATTAGTAACAAATGTATGTAACTTTGGGAACCTTGTAGTGTACACAGTAGAGTTTTTTTGGGTGATTATATCCATAGCTGAATACTACTCATGGTCTATGTAATTTGATCGTATATACTCACTTTTGAGAACAACACATATTATATATATATTTGAGAAATTTTCTACTAGAAAAAAAAATGTATACCAACTTATTAGTGTTTCCCTTCTTATATTTAATGATTAGATGAAATTGATATAGAAACCCCATCCACTTCTAATGTTTGGTTTGATAAATATTACTATGCAACTACACATATTGCAATCGTTGGTGATCTATGTAGATAGTGGTTTCCTTTCCCATCAGATAGTTCTTCCACTTATTAATAGATTGAACTAGGGCATATAGTTCCTTATCATATGTAGGGTAGTTCAAAACTACCCCATGAAACATATTGGAATGATAGCAGGTTGAATTACCTCCTTGCATCAAATCTACTCTGATGACATACCCACTTTCATCTGTGCCCATTTCAAAGGGATTTTACAAGTTAGGTAGTGTGATAACTAGTGCTTGACTAATATTTCATCTCTTCTCATTGAAATATTTTTATTGATTCATTCTCCATAGAAAAATATTAACACTTTTTATGGTGTGGAGTGGTGCGACTACCGCTGAAATGGATGTTATGAACTTTCGTAGGTACTATGCTTCCCTAACAAAGATCCTAAATTTAGTGACATTAGTAGGAACTAGACATTTATGATGGCCACCATCTTTGCAGGATCTATCTTGAGCTCCCCTCCACCAATCACATACCCCAAATACACTAATGAATACTAAGAAAAATCACATTTCTTTATGTTATCTAGTAGCTAGTTCTTTTTCAGAGTCTCTAACACCTACATGATATGCAATATGTGATCCTTTGAGGTAGAGATATAAACCAATATATCATCCAAATACACTATAACAATGAATCTTAATATGTGTATAATACATCATTCATGAGTCTCATAAATGTATTTGGTGCATTACATAAACCAAATGGCATGAACAACCATTCATACAAGTCGTGCCTTGTCTTGAAGGAAGTCTTCCAATTGTCTTCTTCTTTAGCATATAGCTGGTGGTATTCTAATTTGAGATCCAACTTGGTGAAGTAATTGGCATGCTACAATTGGTCTAACAAATCTTCAATCTTCTGTAGATGGTATCGATTCTTGAGTGTAATATTTTTCAAAACTCTATAGTTGATACACATATTCCAAGTCCCATCCTTCTTGGGTAATATGATGATAGGTGGCCCACAAGGTAAGGTGCTTGGACGAATAACTCCCTGCTCCAATAGATGTTGTAATTGTTTCTTCACTTCACCTGCTTCTAGAATAGATTGTCAATACAACCCAATACTTGGTAATGGAGAGTCAAGCAACAATTGTATCTTATGCTCCACTTTTCTCTTATGTTCCTAGAACACTCCTCTATATGGATGTAGCAACTCCTCCAACTATTGTTTATTATTTTTAGTACATCTCTCCAGGGATTACTTTACTCTTACTAATTCATCACTCAAATGATTCTCTCATTAAAAATGAAAAGCACACTTCTTACTTGAACTAATCAATTTTTTGCGTTGGTTGGAACTTACCAGTGAGATATTTGATTTACCTTTATGTGCATTGATGATGAAAAACTCCCCATCCTTGGTCAAGAGGTATTTTTTTTTCTCTCTACATGGAGATTTCATCCCTCGTATACATGTAGGGGATTCCAAACAGTACACCACACACATCAAAGGGTACTATATCTAACTCCACTTCATCAATAAAATTTGCACTTATAGAAAATTTGAACTTACACTGTTTCATGACCTTGCTCTTTGCATCCTTGTTTATCCACCCCAATGGATATGGGATAGGATGATCATGAAATGCCAACCCAATATTGCTGACCAAATAGACTACTATCATATTTTCCTATGACCCATAATTGAATAAATAATCTACCTTGGTCTTCTTGACCTAGAACTTGATATGGAAGAGTGTTTTCATCTTCTTCTCTTCCTTGTGATGAAGGCTACTCAGATTCACCTCCTTCTGCACTGAAGTGTATGAAATATATCAACATATATGTTTCTTCTTCCTGACTGCTTAAATCCATGGCTAGAAGGTTATTCTTCTTGGCATCCTTCTTGTGGTTCTTAGGGTTCAACTCTAAATGTAGTTTCCAACACTTTTATTTACTGTGACCATCGATATTGCAATGTTTGCAGTGGTTACTTGAATCCTTTCGTTGATGTGCAATTTTTTTCATCTTCTTGTATTTCCCTTTACACTTCCTCTTTCCTTCCTTTGAAGCATCATGATACTCTTTGTTTTTAAACCACTTAGATATTCTTTTTTGTGGCCTATATTTTCCATATATTGTGCTTACACACATGCCTCATCATTTATCCTAGGCTTGAATAACATCACTTTCTTTCGCAAATGACTATGTAGACCCCCTAGATACTTGAGGAGTACATCTAGGTTCTTGGGAGAGATACCCATCATGATAGATATCTTTATGAATTCAGTGGTTTAATCTTGCACACTCTGCCCTTTCATTTTCCTGAAGTGATGCCAACAAATCCATTGGTCCTCTACATACCCAATAGGGTATAAATGGGACTTAATGAGGGTTTTGAAATCCTCCGACTTAGTTATTGGTGGATCACCCTCTAGATTAATGTCTCCATGTGGATCTTTTCCACCAGGTTAATGCATGGCCCTCTAATTTCAGTTTGTCAAATGAGATAATATTCTCTTCCTCTATATCGTGGACACTGAAATAAACCTCTAACTATTTCAACCAATGATTCAATTTTAATACATCAATGTCACCTTGGTATGGATTTATATCCACTTTCTCTTCCATTTTAAATAATGAATGCAAAGGGGTAATGGAACTGGAACTTGGCAGCTCTTTCTTGGTATTTTTCCTCAAATCATTTTATGGGTATTCATTTTCTCCTAGTTTCTCCTCTGATTTGATCTTTGAGTTAGAGCCTCCAACCTCCCCAAACTGTGTGATATTTATTTCTAGAACTGCTATAATAAGGGGAATATTGTAAGATATATCAAGGAATTTATCTTCCATCCTCACAAATCTCTCTTTTTCTAGATCTCAAGGGTTTTTGTGAACATACTCATCCACCATGGCCAGGGTTTTTCAAATTTCTTCTTAAGACAATTCTTGGATTCTGCAACTTTCCAAAAATACCCCAAAGAACACTGCTATGATATCAATATGATATGTAAACTTTTTTAGTAAACCCACCCCCCTATCCACTCTTTGGTTGGTAAGATGCTTGATTTTCTTCTTCTTAGAACTCGAGATGAGTGTTCAGATTCAGGAGTGCCTATGTGAAGACTTCTCTTATCACAATACAAGCTATACTAACTCTTGCAAATTACTACAAATGGCCTCCACAAGGTTTAATATCATGATCATGGGCTTAGATACACACAATTGTATGATCAATATCCTTCTCTACCTCAGAACCATCACTTGTGGCTATTTGAAGCCATTCCCCTTGGAATGATCAAACACTAGATTCAAACTCCTTTCCGATGGTATTGCTCCAATGGATCGTCTTCATGGATCCAATGATTCTTGGACTAGGGTTTACAATGACCATGATTTCATCAGAGTCTCTACCTACATGAAGGTTATACTTCCCTTATACATCCATTCTATCCACTATGAGTGGGACCCATAAAATCCACAATTAAGATCTAGTCTCGCCATACATTGATCAATGGTTTATCTTCATTCTCGGAGTCCCTTCCTGTCGAGGAATTTCCACTCAGGAGTTATGGACCACTCCAAACACACACAATCCAACCATATATGGTTACACATTGTTTCCATATAACAAAAATCATGTGCCTCATGGTTCACATCTATCCACTAGTTAATATTTATGAATCATCCTCTTCGGAGCATTTCCTATGAGATCTGATGGATGAGATCTCACCAAACACTCTTTGTGATATCTATGGTCCTCGGACTCCCAATCATTGAAATTTTATCTTAATCCTCTTCCCAGGCCTTCAACGGTCCTTACTCTGATGTACTAAGAGTTGGATCCAACGGTCCACAATTGATATTGATCACACTCTAAAATATCAATGATCCTCATTAACTCAGGGTTTATCCATCAAAGTATTGACACAACCCCTGCTTGGTCACTTAGATGATAATACCATCCGACCAATAGTCTAGATATATTCACTTCACCAAATCAATGGTTGCGAATCTTCCCCCTCTTAAAATACTGGTTTCCTTCATGGTAACAGTCTGAATACAGACTTAAGCATTTACATGTTTCTTCTAGGTCCTTTCTAAGGTTCTACCAACTCTTAAGAGCTCGACATTTCACTCTTAAAAATACAAAGGAATTCTCACTTCACCTGGGTTGAAGTTTTGTGTATCTAGCAAGCTTTCTATCTAAGGCATGTGGCTCTTTTAGGACTTACAATTTCTCATCCTATAGAGGACTCTCCCAAGAACCAAGGTACTCTTTTCATTGTTCAAATGAAGGATTTTTTGATATCCTATAAAATTTCCTCTTAAGAGTAAGGGTTTACACAACATTGAGACTCTCAGAGTCTATACCAAGACCCTTCGAATTGATAAGACATATCCTTTGTCAATTTCAAGATGAATATTTTCTTCATATATTGCAAGATTTCCAGGAAAAGCCTTGTAACCCTCATAGGGATGCACCTTACCCTCACACATCTCTGAAGGATTAATAATTCTAATAGGTTGGCCAAAGGAAACAAACATAATTATTCCATTTTACTTAGGAAGTAAACAATACATTCATATTTCCTATTTGACCATGAAATAATAGATTTACATCAACACATTAAATTAAAAAACACTAGTCTCTTTAGTAAATGTCAACAACCAACTGACTTAGAGAGGACACCTTTCCTCCCAACCTTAGGCTATGTTGCAGAGTACCTTCCTACATCATGCCACCCCCATGCCAAGCCATGATAGAATAAGTGGATTGATTCAACTACTTCTTCAAACTCAAAATTGATCAAGGAAGGTTACTTTCCTTCCTCCATTGAGAAAAATTGAAGTTGTCTTCTTACCATTGAGCTTAGGACCTCCACATGTATATCAGGTACCCTTCCCACTGGATTTCATCTACACAAGGAGTCCCCTTTTTGCTATACAATGCCTAAGCAAACTCCCTTACAAGTTTTGGTTTCTTTCTAGTAGGTACCAACTTCCAAGCTATAATCCTTTGTAGCTCTAGTCTAGATATGGGCCTTCTCTGTTTCAGGGTGATCATCACTCCTTTGGAAAAAATTTCTTTTTTCTTCAAGAAAAACTTTCCAATTTCTTCTTTTCCTCATATCTTTGTGTTTTCACTGAAAAATGGCTCACTACAAATATAAACAATGGATGAAGAAACAATTAACACAAACACAACATACTACCAATATTCATGGAAAGATTGCACTTAGTTTGGAAAGACAATCATAAAAATATGTAAAAGTGGTTCTGGAAATCTNATTCATTTTCTCCTAGTTTCTCCTCTGATTTGATCTTTGAGTTAGAGCCTCCAACCTCCCCAAACTGTGTGATATTTATTTCTAGAACTGCTATAATAAGGGGAATATTGTAAGAGATATCAAGGAATTTCTCTTCCATCCTCACAAATCTCTTTGTTGCTAGATCTCAAGGGTTTTTGTGAACATACTCATCCAACATGGCCAGGGTTTTTCAAATTTCTTCTTAAGACAATTCTTGGATTCTGCAACTTTCCACAAATACCCCAAAGAACACTGCTTTGATATCAATATGATATGTAAACTTTTGTAACAAACCCACCACCCTATCCACTCTTTGGTTGGTAAGATGCTTGATTTTCTTCTTCTTAGAACTCGGGATGAGTGTTCAGATTTAGGAGTGCCTATGTGAAGACTTCTCTTATCACAATACAAGCTATACTAACTCTTGCAAATTACTACAGATGGCCTCCACAAGGTTTAATATTGTGATCATGGGCTTAGATACCCCCAATTGGATGATCGATATCCTTCTCGACCTCAGAACCATCACTTGTGGCTATTTGAAGCCATTCCCATTGGAATGATCAAACACTAGATTCAAACTCCTTTCCAATGGTATTGCTCCAATGGATCGTCTTCATGGATCCAATGATTCTTGGACTAGGGTATACAATGACCATGATTTCATCGAAGTCTCTACCTACATGAAGGTTATACTTCCCTTAAACATCCATTCTATCCACTATGAGTGGGACCCACAAAATCCACAATTAAGATCTAGTCTCACCATACATTGATCAACGGTTTACTTCGTTATCGGAGTCCCTTCCTGTCGAGGAATTGCCAATCAGGATTCACGGACCACTCCAAACACACACAATCCAACCATACATGGTTCCACATTGTTTCCATCTAACAAAAATCATGTGCCTCATGGTTCACATCTATCCACTAGTTAATATTTATGAATCGTCCTCTTCGGAGCATTTCCGATGAGATCTGATGGATGAGATCTCATGAAACACTCTTTTTGATATCTATGGTCCTTAGACTCCCAATCATTGAAATTTTATCTTAATCCTTTTCCCAGGCCTTCAAAAGTCCTTACTCTGATGTACTAAGAGTTGGATCCAACGATCCACAATTGATCTTGATCACACTCTAAAATATCAACGATCCTCATTAACTCGGGGTTTATCCATCAAAGTATTGACACAACCCCTGCTTGGTCACTCAGATGATAATACCATCCGACCAATAGTCTAGATCTGTTCACTTCACCAAATCAATGGTTGTGAATCTTCCCCCTCTTAAAATACTGGTTTCCTTCATGGTAACAGTTTGAATCCAGACTTAAGCATTTACATGTTTCTTCTAGGTCCTTTCTAAGGTTCTACCAACTCTTAAGAGCTCTACATTTCACTCTTAAACATACTAAGGAATTCTCACTTCACCTGGGTTGAAGTTTTGTGTATCTTGCAAGCTTTCTATCTAAGGCATGTGGCTCTTTTAGGACTTACAATTTCTCATCCTATAGAGGACTCTCCCAAGAACCAAGGTACTCTTTTCATTGTCCAAATGAAGGATTTTTCGATATCCTATAAACTTTCCTCTTAAGAGTAAGGGTTTCCACAACATTGAGACTCTCAGAGTCTATACCGAGACCCTTTGAATTGATAAGACATCTCCTTTGTCAATTTCAGGATGAATATTTTCTTCATATATTGCAAGCTTTCCAGGCAAAGCCTTGCAACCCTCATAGGGATGCACCCTACCCTCACACATCTCTCAAGGATTAATAATTCTAATAGGTTGGCCAAAGGAAACAAACATAATTATTCCATTTTACTTAGGAAGTAAACAATACATTCATATTTCCTATTTGACCATGAAATAATAGATTTACATCAACACATTAAATTAAAAAACACTAGTCTCTTTAGTAAATGTCAACAACCAACTGACTTAGAGAGGACACCTTTCCTCCCAACCTTAGGCTATGTTGCAGAGTACCTTCCTACATCATGCCACCCCCATGCCAAGCCATGATAGAATAAGTGGATTGATTCAACTACTTCTTCAAACTCAAAATTGATCAAGGAAGGTTACTTTCCTTCCTCCATTGAGAAAAATTGAAGTTGTCTTCTTACCATTGAGCTTAGGACCTCCACATGTATATCAGGTACCCTTCCCACTGGATTTCATCTACACAAGGAGTCCCCTTTTTGCTATACAATGCCTAAGCAAACTCCCTTACAAGTTTTGGTTTCTTTCTAGTAGGTACCAACTTCCAAGCTATAATCCTTTGTAGCTCTAGTCTAGATATGGGCCTTCTCTGTTTCAGGGTGATCATCACTCCTTTGGAAAAAATTTCTTTTTTCTTCAAGAAAAACTTTCCAATTTCTTCTTTTCCTCATATCTTTGTGTTTTCACTGAAAAATGGCTCACTACAAATATAAACAATGGATGAAGAAACAATTAACACAAACACAACATACTACCAATATTCATGGAAAGATTGCACTTAGTTTGGAAAGACAATCATAAAAATATGTAAAAGTGGTTCTGGAAATCTGTGCACATTCATCCAAAGTAGCATGTGCACATATGCGTGGGATAACATGGTGTACGATATGCACAGTGCACAAAGGACGTGAGTGATAGTCAAAATACCCACACATTTGCAAAAATGACGCATTGATGAGTTTTTTTAGGCCTCAACTACTTTTGGGATGAAGAGGATCTTCCCCATAGCCAAAATCGCCCCCAAGTTTCTCCTTCAGATCACTGAAAAGGATGGGAGGTACCTCCAAGGGCCTCCCATTCACATTTGGAACCAATTAATAAAAATATTTCCATCCTCCTATAAATAAAGGGCCATTGTACAAAAGCTTTCACAATGGCCCTTTATTTAGATGGTCTTCTACTCCCAATATAATGAAAGCTTTGTAAAATCATGACTTTTGTAAAATATTCTATAAAATATTTGTATAGATGGTCTTCTAGTCCCAGTATAATGAAATATTTGTGAAGCCATCTTCCTCCTTGAAATCTTTGGGCATCCATAGCAAGTGTTAGGAATTTCTCCTCTTGAGCAGTGCATCACTCTTTTCTTCACCATTTTCCTTTGTTATCCATTGATAGTAGAAAGAAGACTTTGTACTTGGGGACTCAAGAGCCTTCCCAAGGAGGAAGAGGGGACTCATAAGTTCCCATATTTCTCCAAGGATTATCAATTCGAAGATCAATTTACTTGGTATATCTCTCTTGTGTTTTCTTTGTGCCTTTATTTCAAGTTATTGTTTTCTTAGTTTAGATTTATTTCATTATTTTTTTTATTTCATGTATCTTTATGTTAGTTGAGCCACTAACCAACTAAATCTCTGCTATGATTTCTAGATATCCTAACTAGATAGTTAAGGGACCACCATTTGCTCACCCTTGTGCCAAAAGGAACCCAACAGATTGGGGACCATACTGGGGATTTGAATCAAAATTCTCCTGAATTAGGCTATTCAAGTTTTCTTTCTTACTTGTTTGCATGTACAGAGGTCAAAATCGGCCTAAACTCACCACTTGAGAGCAAGATTTCACTCCATAGTAAGAGACATTTTTCAACAAAAAAACTCCCGCCAACTTTCCTGCGTGTGTGCATTTTTTAGACGAACAGATGCGTAGTCTGTAGACATCTGCGCTCTATCATAACTCTCCAAACATGTGTTATATTCTCTGTGCATGACTGTCTCTGATTTTGCTGTGCACCTGTCTTATTTTTGCAAAATTGTAAGGCTTGAGTTGCCCACTACCACTTAGTAGTTTAGATTTGATGTTAGCACTTTGTAAAAGCCAATAGAATCAGGATGAGATTTCATTATTTCATCCATAAACCAAACATCACACATAGATAATAAGGGAGATTACAAGGAACCACAATATCCTTGATTTCCATGTGGATGGCTAAAAAGGTTTTTCATTTGAATTTCATAACAAAGCTTTCATTTTACAAAAGTCATCACATTAAATTGGGACTAGAAGACCATCTAAACCAATCTTGGAGTATTATCTTTCCTTTTACCTTAGTGTGATCTTGGAAATCAAAAAAAGAGGTTGTTTAGATAAGTCTCCATCTCCCTTGGTAAATCAAATCAATTTAAAAAATAGGCCAATCCTCTCAACTTGCTTGTTGAAAATTAAATCTTAAAAGAGTTGTGAGGGCCCATATACCCACATGCATGCAATTATAGGAAAATTTTCAAATTTTGTTTTTAGAGTAAGTCACATAAAGAGTTTAAAGAAGTTGTAAGGGCCCACACATTCCCACATGCTCACAATCTAGGACTAGTTTCAAGTTTTCTATAATACAAAACACCTTAGGAAGATAAAGGGTCTAAGTAAGGATTATTACATCCACCATGACAACTTAGGATTTCCTTTAGTTTGCAAGGGTCATTTTCAAACAAAATTAGTAAGTTATTTAAAATAGATAAATAAAGGACCACACGATGTGAACCATGCTAAAATATTGAATTTACCAACAAAACCCTCAGATACCGTCCCTTTCGGCATCACCTGCAAGTAGTTGAAGTCTCACTTGAGGTATCTATGGGAACTACAAGAACCAAGTTTCCGTAGTGATGAAGGGATGGGAGGAAATCCTTATAACCATTCTACTTACATCATGTGCACATAAATAAACTAACATATAATATATTCATAGTAACAAACCATATATTATATGGGCACAATAAACAAAACATCAAACACATCATAACCCATAGACACCATAATTAACGTGGTTCACCCAAGATGAGATATGTCCACAACGGTCTACTTTTTGTTTATATTATCCAGAACATATCTTACAAAATATGCACATTGCGCTCATACATTAGGTCTCATACAAAATTCTCTTTCCGTTCTCTCTCTATTTCTCTTCACTTCCTTTATTCTTATCGTACTTCACTCCCTCATTAGCTACCTATCTATCCCAAAACCCTTAGATATTTATAAAATTACAATGGGGATTAGCCTATATTGATGGACCCAAAATGCCTAACGACTTCCAACAATATTCCTTCCTTTACACACATTGATCTATGAAAGTCCATCAATTTTTTTTCCTTCTTTTTTCACGTGGTTAGCTCCTGCACAGTTCCCAAAATTGGTCCCCAAAATCCTATCCCAATAGATGCTTATTTTCAACTTTTACCTGTTGACACTCCAGACACTTGGAAATATATTTTGCAATGTCTTGCTTCATTCTAGGCCAATAATATAACTTCCTTACTATTGTTACCATTTTCTGGTAACCAGGATGGTCTACATAGGGTCTCCTATGGAATTCATCCATAATCAATTGCCTCAATTATGTTGAATTAGGAACATATAGCCTACTATTATACAACAACAACTTATCCGCTCTGAGTTGATAACCTTAATATTTATTTTAAATGGGCTCTTGTTGCAATCCTTTACTCACATGATTGAAGAACCCATCTTCTAGTAGGATATTTTTTATTCTTTGATGGATGTTGTACTCTCCACTTGATGTTTCTAAATGTATAACCCGCACACTAGGATTGAGTGCCTCTGCCAATTTGTTTTCCTTTCCCTTTATGTGTTTCATTTCAAAATTAAACTCACTAATCAACGTCATCCACCTTCCATGTATGGAATTCAACCTTGTCTAGTCGAACAAATACTTAAGTCCACAATGATATGTCATCAAGACAAACCTTATCCCAAGAAAATAATGCCACCACATCTTTAGTACATGTACAATTGTTGCAAGTTCCAAATAATGAGTGACATACTTCTCCTCATGCTCATTTAATTTTCATGATTCATAAATAATCACTTGTTACTTCTACATAAGGACTTCACTGATTCTTTCCTTGCAAGCATCGATACAAACCAATAATTTTTTTTTAGGGTTTGTAATCTTTAAAGCAAGGGCATTGGTCAAAATATATGTTAGCTTCTAGAAGTTGTCTTCACACTCTGCTGACCATATAAAAAAATTTCTCTTTTCTTTGTAAGGAGGTAATGGGATGATCAATCTTGGAAAATCCCTTTATAAACCTTTTATAATGCCTAACTAATCCCATGAGAGACCTTATCTCTATTAAAATTCAAGGGGCAGGCCAATCCATGATTACCTTGATCTTTTCGAGATCTACTGCCACTCCTTCTATTGAAATTATGTGACCTAAGTGTTGGATTTATTTTTCAAATAAATTGCACTTGATGAACTTAGCATACAATTGTTTCTCTCTCAGCACTTGCAACATCATTCTAGGTTGTTTTTCATGCTCTTCTTTAGTCTTAGAATACACCAAAACATCATCCACAAACACTAAGACAAACTTGTCTAGATACTCATTGAGAACGTTATTCATCAAACACGTGAAAGCAGTTGGTGGATTGGTGAGTCCAAATGGAACCACCACAAAATCACAGTGTTTATGCCTTGTTCTAAAGGTTGTCTTTTGAATGTCCTCATCCTTGATTCTAACTTGGTCATATCTCGAGCTTAAATCAATGTTTGAGAAAACTACAACTCCCTTGAACTAGTCAAAGAGATCATCAATTATGGGAAATGGATACTTGTTCTTGATGGTCATATTGTTCAACTACCTATAGTCAATACATAGCCTCAATGTACCATCCTTCTTCTTTACAAACAAGGTTTGTGCTCCCCATGGAGACAAACTCAGCCTTATGTAACCTTAATCCAATATATTCTTTAGTTGTACCTTTAGCTCCACCACTTATGGTGTGCTCATCCTGTAGGGTACTTTAGACACTGATACTGCTCCAGGTACAAGATATATCAAAAAATTAAGATCTCTCCTAAAAGGTAGTCTAGGCACCTCCTTTGGAAATACATCCTTCAAATCATTTCCTTCTATTGAATTCAACACTTGTATCGCATACAAGGGGCACTCTTCTCTGCTGAATTTCTTAAGTTGTAATGTCAATATTTGTCTAACTGATACCCACTTTCGAATTCCTTGCAATATTTTTGTACTTACTTCTTTGTTTTCACATTCCAAGGTTTTCTCATAGTAGCTCAAATTTTCCTTATGTGTAGCTAGCCAATCCATACCTAATTGTATATCATATGCTCCTAAAGGTAGGATATTCATGCTTGCTTGAGAATGCAGTCCACTCATCTCAAATGGACAAGATTCTATCATTTATGCCACTTTTCTCTTAGTTTCGATGGATAATTGGACCAACCATGCCTTTGCATGCTTCTTCCTTTGTAAGGCACATGCTTCAACAAATTTTGGTGAACATAACTAAAGTTATATCCAGGGTCAATCAAAATAGAAATG
>JZKD02S0597499.1:12059-35183 GCA_000966675.3 Picea glauca | reverse complement strand
TCTTCCCCTAGAGGGTTTCCCAGGATAAATGTTGTGTCTATTGTGGATGTGTATTTCTCAGTGATCTTGTTTATATTATGCTCTTATCTTATGAAATGCAAAGAACTATAATAATTGCATAAACATTAACACTCCTTGGCCTTCATAATCCTTTCATTATAATCCTTGTGGCTCTGAAAACCTATTTTCAATTTTCTAAGGGTCTCAACCAAATTTATGTCTTCCTCCTTTTCTCCTCCATGCCCATTGGAGTTGGTTCCTTCCCTATCCAACTGGACATTCAAACCTTTGTTTTCATATTCTTGACTGAATACTACATGAGTATTATCCATCACTTATGCACTTTTTGTTGAATCTGATCTGACAGATGTTAATTATGCAAAAATGTGCAACCAATAGAACTTTGTCAAGCTAATTGTTCTTAATAATTTCATGAAAACATGAACCATTATGATTCATTAATATATATATCAAACTTCTTTTCTACTGATTTCCTGAGAAATTGACTTTCCAGATCCAATTTATGGGTGAACAATTATATTCTACTTTTCAATACCTTTCGAATGGCTGCTTCCATGGTCAATTATGAGTTTTGAGCAAGAAGTTATGGCTACTTGAATAATTTGTCCCTTTTCAATTCCTTAAACAAAAATTTTGGGTGTTATCCCCTTTCATTTGGCCCCCAATTCATGTGACCAGGGGTTGTGACTGAGCACTAATCATTAGGCACTTATCCTATTCTTCGGGCCTCCGGGGCTTCGGAGGATCTACCTCCACTACAAATCTCTCGGACCACCGAACTAGAAAAACCGCAAAGGACAATAGATCTACAATCCACTTTCTTTGCTCAGATCAAATGTGGATAGGAGCTTCGAGACTTTGGGCTTTGATGGTTTCCAAAAACACTCCACTACCAATATTCTGAAGTGTTGACCCACTGTAGATCCTCTCTCCTACCTCAACATGTCATATGTGATCAACGATCATGATGGACTCCAACCTTCAGGCCTCAAAAAGTCCTCGACCTCAACAATTCTACAATGCAATCCCTCGGAGTACCACTCCTCCAGAATACAAAATATGTTGTCGTGTGTTCCCTCCCAATGAACAACGAGGATTTACTTCTCTCTTCGGAGCTTCAGGACTCTTCATACTTAACAATTCTTAACCAAGTTCCTCCAGAGTTCTAAGTCTCTGGACTGCAAGATCTAGCGCCACATGGTAGTACACTAGAAGCAAACATGTGGCCCAATCCGAGGGGTGACACATGTCAAGATCTAAATGGAAAATCAACCTTTCAAAAGAAGATAGAAAATTGACCCATGGCATGCATCATGTGTGTCCACGTCATCCCCAGGTGACATCACTGCCATGTCACTTCGAAACTTTGGGACTCTAGAGGCTTGGAAGTTCTTCCAACAATTATACCTGAATGTCGAACTCCCGAACTACTTAACCTTTCGAGGCCCACGAAGTACAATTGTCACCAATCAAAGTGGTGACACGTGGCTCCACCTTCGAGTGACACATGTCAGGTCCCAATCGGTCCAAAAGGCCTGCCAAAAATATGAAAATGAGTGACACGTGGCAAACCTAGGTAGGTCCACATCACCGTAGGTGACAACATCTTTCCACATCACACTCGGTGCTTCGGGACTTCGGGGATTTACTTCCTTCAAATTTTATCCAAGCTTTTGAATTGTCGAATTGCCAAACTTCCAAACTGGTCCACGTCACCCCTGGTGACATCATCATGACACATCACATCGACAACCAAGAACTTCAGAGATTTTTTTATCTCATTGACACTTTGTCAAAACTCCTGAATTTTCGACTGTCGAACAATTCCACGTCACCCCCGATGACTTCATCATGTCACATCACTTTGACACCCGAGACTTCGACAATTTCTTCGTCGTGCAACGTCCAACAGATTTCCTCGAACACCGAAACATAAGAGAAATATGATGACTCTCCTCCTTCTGAGTGATCTATGAACAAGAATCACTTCGGGACTTTAGAGGATTTAGCTAATGAACAATACACAACCTCCAAACTGTGGATTAGTTCTAGACCTCGGGAATTTGGTAGTTTTCTCTGCTTATAACTTTAAAACAGCCAAAGGGGCAAAGTCCGAAGGACTTTGGTGCTTAACCTCTATGCAACTTCTCTCGATCTAACGTTTGTGGGGGATTTGTCTCCTTCTGAAAAGATCCAATGACCTAATTTAACTATGTGGCCCATACCACGTCTGTTGTGGTTTAGAAAACCATTATTCCCCCTGAGCTTTCCAATACCACCCAGGAGTTCTGTCAACACCCTCTTGGAACTCTGTACATCAATTTCTTGTGGAATTTTTACTCCAAATTCCACTTTCATGGCCCATCCAGGTTTAGTGTGGAAACTATGGCTCTGATACCAAATCGTAATGTCCCTCAACCACCCTTTCTGGGGACACATCACCAACTCAAAACCAAATTGTTCTGAAAACTGGTTGTAACACACCCATCCACCCAGGCCAGTCATGCTACTTGAAACTATCATGCTCTGACACACACATATATATCTAATGAAATTTTCAACATACATAAACATTTTGTTCATACACATATTCATACGGAAGTGACAGTAATACATACATGCAATAAACACATGCAATTATGATAACATTCTAACACATGTACAAGATACACAACATACATCATAGCATGTAAAATTACATAGATTTTGTACTTATCTTTTTATGAGAATACCACCGACTGCATGCATAACTTATATGAACCTCCCAGGCTTAGACCATGCAGCTCCAAGCTATCAGTAGTGGGTCACCCCCGAGCTGGGACTAATCTCCACCAGGGTAAAGGAATCCTAGGATAGGCTGAGGCTATGGGAATCTACACAATGCAACAAGAAGGATTCTTCTCCAAGGAGCCTACTTACACCCACTACTCATAGACTCTCATTCCCCACATGCCTGTCCCATGCCGGGAATATGCACCTTCATTTTTCCATAGTCCATCGACTTCTCCACTTCCCTTCCAAGGCTTCAGCAACAAGCTAGATCATGAATTCTCAGAGCTCTGTAGTTGTTGCTAGACTCCCTCTAGGATAAATCACTTCCCCAACAAACTCTCTCACCTGGAGAGAGTTGCTCATAGGCCTGACAACCCAACTCTTCAACCATGGGCATGACAACCCAGCTCTTCAAACCATAGTATGCAAAGAAGACTAAGGAAAGGGACAGATCAACAATTACAGAGGTTCAAAAATGGCAGAAATGGATCGTGTTGCATTTCTGTTCAGTGTGTGCGTGAACGGGACAAGGGATGGCATGAACTGTGAGAATGAACTTGTGAGGAAAAATGGCTAGACTGGTCAGAATGTTGAGAGTGAGAATGGTCAGAATGGTCAGACTGCAGAATCGTGAGAGAGCCTGAATGGTGAGAGAAAACCCCCACAATAGTGGAAATTCCCACATAAATATTCATGCATCCTAGGTGACACTTGGCTTTCCAAGAGCTCATTCCTCTCTACTTGGAGTTTGTTCCTCTCTCCAAAGGAACTTAGGATAACTGGGTTTATTTCCCAACTTTAGTATTTTCAGGAAATACATTATAATATTCCCTTGGGTTAAGCCCTCAAGCTTAGCCCCTCTTTCCTATCCTTTCATACCTCTTTCCCTTTCCCTTCCTAGTGGAGCCGAATCCCCCATAATTATTTCTTCATTGTCTGTCCACATGAAACGATGTGTTTTACTAATAATCTACATAATTACATATAAAAACATCAGACCCACTGGCCTTAGCATCCAAGCTCTCTGGCCTAATAAACACATAAGCCTACCAACTTATAATTACTTGGCTCACCATCCTATAAACATCATTAAACATCATTACAATTCAATAAGGGGCTCGACCTTGGGGTATTACAAGGGGGAAGAGACAAAGGGAGATGGAGAGAGAGAGAGAGAGAGAGAGGAAGATACAAGGAGGGAGGGAGAGGGGGGGAGAGGGGGAGATGGAGAGAGAGAAAGAGTGAGGGAGAGAAAGAGAATTATTTTGTGTTAACATGAATTTGCACACGTTCATGTTCCTAATAACACACGTTCGGTTTAGGAACACGTGTGCGTGCTTTATTTTAATTTAATATTTTTTCGAGCGGGAGTGACAACTCTAGCGTACATGTTTGTTGATTTGTTTGCCTCAAATTTAGGTTAGGGACGACAAACCTAGTGGTTTTTTCTGCAAATACATAAAAACATTCATTTTTGTAAATACCTCTCTATATCTATGTTTTTTACGATATTTTTCTATAGGCTACAAAAATCCTTTGTTGATTAAACTACAAACATAGGTAGACTGGGCTATGCAAATTCCAAATATATAATGTTTTTTAAAAAAATCTTTTTTTTATTATTTTTAATATATTTTATCTTGACATATATCCAAATTCTAAAATACATACCTCTTTTATTTATGTTATAACTTTTTGTCAGGTTAACCATTCTTAAAATGAGTTATATGTTGGTCTAGAACTAAGAAGAGACATGTATCTACAATTTACAAAAGAGAAAAGAATTGTTTTTTATAATGTTAAGACCCTTGTAGCGTGTTGTTGGAAGCAGGACAAATCAGAAAGAAAGGTTATTTTGGGAAGAAAGGCATGCACGAGGAAAGTGACAACCGGAAGGAAGAGTAGCATGCGTGCATGCATGGAAGACCTAACAACGTTAGGGTTAGGGTTTTTGTAATACATTGTAATGGTTGATGAGTCGGAAACGTGTATATATATATTTATATGTATACACACCTAAGAGGTCTAGGGAGGAAGTAATTGTCAATGAATAATGAATGCTTTGGGAAAGTGGTTCAGTATGGATGTTTTTTGAGGGAGATTCATGTTTTGATATAGCGTTACTCGCATGAGAAGGAGTAACTAGTTTGTAATACTTTGTCATATGACCCAATTTTGTAAGATGTTGAGTTGTAGAGGGTCAGAAGGGTAGATCTTAAGGGTTAGATCATAGGCTGAGGAGCCTAGTGTGACATAGTCTTCCTCATAATAGATCTCAACCCAACTGAAACTGAGTTGTAAAGCACGCGATGTTGTAGTTTTGGAACAAACATAATAGAAGAGCTGAGAGCCAGATATTTGTGGACGTAGCCTAGGGGGGGTGGATCACGGTAAAACCTATGTTATGTGATTGAATGCCTGTGTCTCTTTTACTGTTTATGAGTGTATGTTAGAATGATGTATGAATGAACTAATGAGTCTGATTCCATTACATACATGAATGAGAATGCCCTTACATTTATTAACAAGTAAATAGAACTCTCAGAGCATAATTCACAGATCTCCATTCAGTCTTGGACTGCAAGCACTTGAGCATTACAATCACCCATTGAGACTATCTCGAGTGAGACTACACAGTCCACCCTGTGTACTATGTTGCCTTCTGGGTTACCAGGAGAGCCGATAGTTTTAGACGCTTTGTTGGATCCCTGGTAGGCTTGAACCTGGGTCAATCATGTTAAAGGTATAGATCAGATAATTAAACCAACAAATGGTTCTGTTGTCGATTGGAAAAATATAGGATTGAGTGGATGGTATCTCCTGAAGATCTGTTAAAAGAAAGTAATATCTATGGAAGGTAGGTCAAAAGAATACTGAATTAGATGACAAGAAGGTGAGAAGAATGTGTCGATAAGAAGGGGATGTTGAGCCCATGGAATCCCAAAAAAGCATAGATCGAAAGATGGTTGAAGACAAAGGAGCTAGAGTTTGCGCATAAAGATAACAAAAACCCTAGAGTAACACCGCACAAATTTCTTGAGAAATATGTGTTTACTGATCTGTATGAAGTCTTTTTCTGTGATTTTCCACACTTGTTGCAGGAGTGGACATTGAGGTTGAAGGATAAATACGCAACGAATTGGATCTGACAGTCAGAATGAACCCCAATTCAAATTGAACAATTACATCAGGTGAATAACAAATTCACCCACACAGTAGATGTTTGGCTCGACAGTACTGTAGTAGTCTTTATAACATAATTTGCAGTAGATATAGTGAAGTCATACAATGCAGCAGAGCAAGAGTTTCTATGAAGGCCTCGAGGAAGGTATATTAGATCGTTGTATACTTCTATTAATATATTTCTCTATAAAAAAGGTGTAATGACAATGTAATTTGACAACTAAACTTCCCTGCATGCATGGGGGAAGGGGGGAAGCACTGACAGAAAAAGGACAAATGGAAGGAGAAAGGGAGAAATAAAAGGAGGAAGCCTTGGATCCAATTATGATGGACGGCGACCAGATCAAAAGGATCATGGTGACAACTGGAATAATGTGCAGTGGAGTACCCTACCAATACAAGTTGAACACCAAGAAGAGAGCCGTAGCTGTGAGGGAAGGCTTGACAAGTGATGAAGAGTAGGTAGAGGATGTTTGGGTTGTGGAGCAGATTGAGGAAATCATGTGCGCAACATATGAGAGGAAGACGAGAGGTCCAGGAGCGGGAATAAAAGGAAGTAATCCTATCCATATTAATGTCAGTGTGGAACCCATAAACCCATATGCGACCAACACACCAAAAAGAACACCACCATTTAGACAAACGAATTTCAGGACGAGGAAGAGAGTAGGAAGTACATCTACACAAGGAACAAAAACTGGGGGAGCCAGTTCAAGAAGCATTAATCAAGTATCTACAATGTGTGGAGGTAGTAGCTTAACATTTAGGATGGTAGGACTTGATCCCACCATCAGGTTACCATAATTCAAAGGAGAAGCATTGGAGGACCCGGAGAAGCACTTGTTTATCTATGAGAAGATCTGGGAAGAAAAACAGATCACGGATGAGGACACTAAACTTTCACATCTATCTATCACACTAAGGGACCATGCACTAGATTGGTATATGAGTTTAGGCACAAACAATCCACCAAGGACAACCAGAATGATTGTGGACATCAAGAAGTTACTGATAAATGAGTTTTAGAAACAAAGTTCATAGGATCAGTACATGAACGAGATGATAGAAATTAGACAGAAACCAGGAGAATCTGTATGGGATATTGAATAGAGATTCAAGCGACTGAAAGGAAAGTTGAAATATCTCA
Source organism: Picea glauca (assembly GCA_000966675.3). Lineage (NCBI taxonomy): Eukaryota > Viridiplantae > Streptophyta > Pinopsida > Pinales > Pinaceae > Picea > Picea glauca. Next base: position 28,060 of record JZKD02S0597499.1, on the reverse strand, counting down.
TGACAGATATGCAATGCAAGCACTTGTTCGTCAATTCACTATTACCACACTTAAAATATCCACTCCAACAACATAAGTTTCAGACACAGGCAAAGGCTCTGCAGGTATCCCTGCAACTAGAAGAAAACCAATATCAAAAGATCGATCCAGCCATCAAAGAGATGAAGGAGGATCTAAAGAACTTAACGTTCCAGCTAAAACATAACAAAATTAAGGGAAAACGAGAAGTCGTTTGGTGTACCACATGCAGGATGGAAGGACACCATAAGAATGAATGTCCAACATTCACGCAATATATGGCAGCAGGGATGCCAAATCCATTACCAATAGGATGAATATGGTGTGAAATCTGTAAGAAATAGGTCCATGATCCATGTCACTGCCCAATGATGCATAAATACTAGATAGTCCCAAAGAGTTCATATTGAAACTTTTTCAAGTCAGTGGACCATGACGACAAAGACTATAGAACCATGGAATTGATGAGAGAGAGAATATCGGATGCATATAGGGTGCAGACATAAATGATGACCGGGAAAGTTGCACCTCAGTTTAACCAGGTACTAGCCCCATACAACACTGCACGTATAATATTGTGTAGAAACCATATAATACCGCACAGCCACAGTAAAACACAACACAACCTTAGTACAATACCGCGCAATACAATCAGGTGCCTCAAGGAGATTGAGATGGCTACAAAGGCGAAGGATGAGCAAGAGGAGGCTTTCAAAGAGGTAGAGGACCAGTGGTATGTCACAACTGTCAACAACTAGGAAATTATGCAAGAGAATGTCCACTTCCACCAACAACTTGTATGTATTGTCGCGCATCGCATTATGACACAGAAGAATGTCCTATGTTATTATGGAAGATCCAGGAAAAAAGGAATCAGAACAATCACAATGTTCAATGGATTTCAGTCAAAGCAAGGGATGAAGGGAGAAACATCAACATAGTTACGTGCAGAGGAGCTAAAACAGGAAATGATGTAGTCCAACAAGAGAGAATACAACATCAGTGGGTGAAGAAGAATGTCGAACCGAGGAAACAGTTCGATGCGCAGAATGAGAAGAAAACATTTAAGCAAGCCCGACAATAATTTCCGAATCCATACACCGCGTCGACCTCAACTGTGTAGCATAGCAAGGGAGTTCCAAAGTATGAGATACCTCCATCATTGGATCATACCAAAGAAATGCAGGCCCTGGAACAAGTAAGTACAATTAAAGGCTTTTTGCAATCATGCATAAAATTACTAAATCATCCATCCTCTATCAAGATATTACAAAGTATGTTAGAAATATGTAGCATAGAGACAGAAGGAAAACTAGAACAGAAAATACTCAATCACCTACATACAAGGAGAAGAACAAGTAGGGAGTTCAGGCTGCATGCCAACATCAGAGATTTCAACATGGGAAATATCATAGTGGATCTAGGATTCGAGGTCAATGTATTACCCAAGAAGACATGGCAATGTATGGGAGAGCTCGCATTAGGATATTCACCCATTCAGCTAAAATTAGAAAACCAACAAAGAGTTCTACCAATTGGGAGACTGAAAGGAGTGACAGTAGACCTAGATGGAGTGCGCACTAAAGCAAACTTTGAAGTGATTGAAATAATGGAAAACACAACACCATATCCAACATTACTCGGCTTGGATTGGGAATTCGATAACAAGGCCATAATCAACTTAAAGACATGGAAAATGGAATTTGAGTAAGGAGAATATGGGGTCATTGCACCATTAGACCCATCGGAAGGGGAGAGGTTTGTAGAGCCTACTTGCTTGGACTTGGGGGAAATTAGCCAATTGTACATAACAACTACGTGAGACAAGGATTACGTAAAACCAACTGTATATGGGATACTCAGTTGGCGGAGCATTACTTCATGTGTGTCAGATTCAAATATGGGTTTAGAGAACTGGAAATAGAGGCTACACAAAGTTTTCACAAGAAGATGCGTAAGAATAGACTGTGCAGTAAGATGGGTAGGTACAGAGATAAGAGAACCACCGAGTTTCCATGGGGTAAATGATCTAGAAGCATTCTTGACAAAGTACGAGGATGAAGTGTTAGAAAATAAATGACTGTTAGCTCTAGATATAGCACTCAATACCACACCTGCAAGAGGGTGGGGCACACACAAAGAAACAATCAAGGATTGGTACCAGTGTAAGCAGTTACTGCGCATAAGGGTTAGCACAGAATAGAGAAGCAACCAACAGGAGGTGTACGATGTACAGGGGGCACAAACAAAACTCTTGGAGAAGTGCAGAGCGCTATGGAAAATGACACCCCCGGAAGAATGGCCTCATCCTTTCATACATACCTTAGAGGGCATCCCAACAAACAGGTATACAGACCAAGAACTATGTAGAGGAACTACAAGGTGGATAGTACTACAACAGAAATTTACAGTCACTTTCTCATTTGAACATGAGAACCCCAGAATAGATGCAACACTTAAACAAATAAGATGGGTGCTATTCATTCAGGAACCAGAATTCAAACTCATAACAAAAGAGAAACAACAAAAACAAACAAACAATGAAAGAATTGTTTTCATGCTACCTTGTACAAGAAGAAGTACCAGATGAGGACGATCCATGTGATATTCAGATTGAGAAAGTTGAAGGCGAAAGAGAAGTGGAAGTTCCACCTCTAGAATAAGAAGTAATTGTTGCGTCGATCAAGGTAAAGAAAGTCAACATTGGGACAGCTGAGAATCCCAAAATGGCCAGCATTGGAGACTATTGGGATGAAAAAACAGTGGAAAGAATAACATATTTACTATGTGAGTATAGCGACCTGTTCCCCACAACGTTCACAAAAATGAAGGGCATAGTGGGAGAGCTAGGGGAAATGAAGATACCACTCATAGTTGAGGAAAGACCGATTAGACAATGATCATACAGACTAAATCCAATATATAAACAAAAATTAAAAGTTGAGATTGATAGGATGCTCGAAGTAGGAATCATAGAACCTGTGGAAGAATCTGAATAGATAAGCCCAATGGTAGTTCAGGAGAAAAAAAAGTGGAATAAGAATATGCGTCGACTTGAGGAAGTTGAATGATGCATGCCTACATGACCCATTCCATACACCCTTCACAGATGAGGTGTTGGAGAACGTAGGAGGACAAGAATTTTATTCATTCACCGATGGATTTTTAGGATACCATTAGATCAAGATAGCATTGGAAGACATATACAAGACCACTTTTGCTACAGAATGGGGATTCTACCAATACACTGTCATGCCATTTGGACTAAAGAATGCACCAGCAATATTTTCCAGATTAGTCATAGTTGTGTTTAAAGAATTTATCCACCGGTTTCTATAGGTATACTTGGACGATTGGACAACCTATAGTCTGTTGAAAGACCATGTAGAGGTCCTACAGCTAATGTTAGAAAGATGCAGGTAGTGCCAGATATAGTTAAACATCAAGAAGTGCATTTTAGGAACACCTTTTGGGATACTATTGGGTCATATAGTATGCAAGCAAGGTTTATTAATAGATCCTTCCAAAATTGCACTAATTGTTAACTTGCCACCTCCGAAAACAATTCGTCAACTAAGAGAAACATTGGGACACACAGGATACTACAAAAAATTTATAAAAGGGTACGTGTAGAGCACCACGCCAATGGAGAAATTGTTAGGGAAGGATAAAAAGTTACAGTGGAATGAGGATTGTCAACATGGTCTGGATATGATAAAATAAAATATGGTAACATCATCAATACTAGTATTCCCAGACTAGGAGAAGACATTCCACGTACATGTAGATGCATCAATACTAGTATTCATCAATAGGGTACGCGTAGAGCACCACGCCAATGGAGAAATTGTTAAGGAAGGATAAAAAGTTCCAGTGGAATGAGGATTGTCAACATGGTCTGGATATGATAAAATAAAATATGGTAACATCATCAATACTAGTATTCCCAGACTAGGAGAAGACATTCCACGTACATGTAGATGCATCAACCATAGCATTTGGAGTTAGTTTGGCGCAGCCAAGAGAAGGAGAATTGCATCATCCTATAACATTTGCTAGCATAAAACTATCAGAATCATAGCAAAACTATAACACTGCAGAGAGGGAAGGCCTCGCTATGGTATACGCGCTTTATAAGTTTAGACATTACTTATTGGGAAAACATTTTAAGATGTTCACAGACCATTCAATGCTCAAATACCTAGTCAACAAGCCAGTGTTGGGGGGAGAATCTGTCGATGGTTACTATTGTTTCAAGAATTTGATTTTGAAGTAATAGTCAAGTTAGGGAAGCTGAATGCAGGACCTGGCCACCTATCAATGGTCACGAACAGAGAAGAACCTACAAATTTAGAGGACAACTTTTTGGACACACGGTTATTTTCAGTCCAGATCATCGATGAATACTTTGTAGACATTATCCAGTACTTGAGTACAGGGACTGTGCCACAAGAATATAACACCGTGCAGAATAAAAACTTAGTAGTCTGGGCTACAGACTATCAGCTAATTGTAGGACACTTATAAAAAATGGGTGCAGATAGCACCTTGAGAAGATATGTGCTAGAAAACAAAAGACCAAGGATTTTAGCAAAATCCCATGAGGGAATAGAAGGAGGACATTATGCAGGAATATCTACCGTGCAGAAGGTATTGCGCACAAGACTATGGTAGCCGAGTATTCACAGAGACTCAAAAGAGTACTGCCAGAGATGTGATGTATGTCATAGGGTTGGTAAACCTAATAGAAGGGACGATATGCCCCTGTGACCATAGGTAACCTTGCAAGTATTCGACAAATGGGTGATAGATTTCGTGGGACCAATTAACCCACTAGCAAAGAGGATAGGAGCAAGGTACATTACCACCATGACATAATACCTAAAAATATGGGCAGAAGTAGCACGAGTCAAAGATTGTAGCATAGAGACAACAACACACTTTCTATTTGAGCAAGTGATCACTAGATTTGGTTGCCCAAGGATTTTGATGAGTGAGCAAGGACCTCACTTCATTAACAACACTATTAAGGCCATGACTGAGTAATTTGAATTCAATCATCAAAAGAGTACACCATATCATCCAAAAGAGAATGGAACCGTAGAGGCCTTTAACAAAATCCTTGAAAGTGCATTGACGAAGATCTGTAACATTAATAGGGATGAATGGGACCTAAAAATACCAGCAATATTGTGGGCATACAGGACCACATGCAATAAGTTGACAGGAAACACGCCATTAATATTGGTATATGGACAAGAAGCAGTGGTGCCATTAGAATTTCTGGTACCCAGTCTGCGTGTAACAACGATTATGAACATGATAGAATGAGGTGCAGTACAGGATAGGTTGAATCAACTGATGATCATGGAGGAATATAGGATCCTAGCAAGGTTCAACCAACAAGTTCATAAAGAAAGGGATAAAGCTTGGCATGACAGACATATTAAGAGAAAAACTTTCAAGGAAGGATACCTAGTGTTGATGTGTGACAGTAAATCCCTTCAACATCCGTGAAAACTCATAATGCACTGGTTAGGACCATATGAATTAAAAATTGTCACAGATGTGGGAGTTGTACAGTTGAAGGACTTAGGAGGTACAACACTCAGAGGGATGATCAATGGGAGTCGACTGAAGCCGTATAAGGACAATCGACCACCTGCAACTTGAAATTCACCGTGGGGAAATACATACATATATATATACATATATAATGCAGGATATTGAAAGGTACAAATAGAGGCACAGTGCACCAAAAGGATAACGAGCATGCACACTCAGAAATACTATCTGATGGTGACAAGGCCAACCATCACCACAAACTGAAAACAAGTGGGAAAGGCGGATACGACAAAAGAACCACCAATTGATGGTAGCTATTGAAATTGAATGCCAGAAACAAATGATGGGATGTCGCATTATTCACACCAATGAGAGACAACAAGGGAAATCAATGGTAATTACAAAGGAGTCGGCGGTTCAATTAAAGCATAATCTTGGAAACATCTCTGACAAGATTCACACGACGTTGATACAAAGAAAGGATACAGGAACATAAAGGTTATTGTAAAATTAGAAAAGGCACAGAGCGATAGAGCATATGAAGCAGAGAGTGAAGGTTCCAGAGGTTGTAGAGGCTACTGAGCTCGACGAATGACAAAGTTTTCACCATGGCAGCACCCAAATAGGGCAAACCAAGCCAGATTGCCAGACGACCCCAAAGTAGTACCAGAGCATAATCACAACTGCAGGGAAGCGAACAACAACCATCTCATCCCCCAGAATTCATTAATGTGGACGAAATGTCATCGCCGAATACAACACCAGGAAGCCCCACACCCATTGTGGAGGAAACCCAAGAGACAAAAACAATGGGCATGGACATTGATATGTTGAAAGAGGGACAGGTTCGATAGGATGAGGACACGAGAAACCACATGCAACACGAACACCCTATAGAATCCTTGAGAGTCAATGGGATGGCTCCAAACCAGGAAGAAACGACCATGCCGAAAGAATCACATACTACCATGTCAGAATAGCAACAGGAGGGAGCAGTGGAGGATGTCACTGGCCGACCAGAGGAGTATGTCAAAGAATGAACAATGGAGGTTGGAACCTCGAGTCAGCCACCATAGCAAAAGGGAAAGGAGATGGTACCTAGGTCACTGTGTAGGCAACCCACCGCAACATTTATCTTGCCGGGCATACCGTAAGGGGTACGTGTACCAACAAATTTGCTAGGCTATGTAGAGAAATTGAGGTACACATACCACGATGTAACAGACACAGACAAGTTCCCAGAGTTTTCTAAGCAATTCTACCTACAAACTGTGGGTATAGGACTCTTTGGGGAACCAATCAATCAACAAATCCAGTGGGAAAGAGGACTGGCCAAAACTGGGAATCTAAGTCTGTTATACCTACCACACTTTGGGAGAGGCCAATATGCAAACAACTGAGTCAAGCAGTTGATGGTGGTCACACATGGAAGATATCTTTGGCTGGAACAACTTGTCTCAATAGACGTAGAGCTCATCGCATAAATCACAGGGATGCCATCATGAAGCATGGATCTCACATAGGTCCTCGAGGATAAAATAAAAGAGAAAGCAATGGACGAGGAGATGAATAAGAAATACGGCACCGAAAGGGGGGCATGTAGAATCATTATCAAGCGTATTAGTGACGTCATGACAAGAATGGCCACAAAAATTATGGCATGCAATTTTCTCAGGAAATTCCACAGGGAGGAAGTCCCATCTGAGGTTTTTGTAGCTACAACATAGTGTGTCGAGGGCACCACACTTAGCTAGGCCCCTTATTTGTTGAATTTGTTCCTAGACGACTCGAAGGATGCGCAGGATCTGGGGACATAATTTCATTATTCATGGTTGCTCATCCTGATAGCCATGATGGGATGGAAGGAGATGAAGTACTCATTTTTTTCCACTAAACCCAAACCCTGCCACAAAGCATGATACTTATCGTTGGGAGCTTCTTTAGGCACCAAGAATAGAAAAGAAAATGAAACTGTATTCTAAGGTTATCTTCATGACATACAAGACACCATTGCCAACACTTGGAGGGTAACAATGGAATTTGTTGCACAGTATCAAGGCATAGCCAAATTCAAAGCTACTAGACATGCGATGTGGATCTAGGCACAGAAAGACCCCGAGAACCGTTACTGCATCACGGAGGGGGACATAGAAATGGCCATTAAGGATTGGGAAGACAAATAGAGGATTCCAGTCCTCACTCAAGAAATACCTGTAGAGATAAAAGAGGAGGAGGTAAGATAGGAACACACACATGCTAAGGAGGTAAGCCAGGAACAAACACAACTTGAAGAAGTAACAGTTCCCAAGAAACCAAGGACATGTCAAAACAAGGAACAACAGAATAAAGGGGGGACATCCAAGACAGGAGTGTAGACAGGGAAGAAGAACAACACACAGGTGCCACAGGTACAACAGAAATAGGCCAAGGCAGAACAAGGAACTACATCAATTGCTACGCCACAAAAGAAAGGCCAAACTAAGAGGCAAGTCACCCAAATGGGGGGTGTGCACAAGAAGGTGAAGGCACATAGAACTCCCCAAAAATACATGATCACTGAGGATGATGTGGACATGGTGGCCCAAATCATCCAGGATCACACAGTCGAAGATTTCGAGAATGTTGCGCGCCAAAGGGAAAGAATTGAAGAAGAGATGGCATACATGTGACAACTCCTCGGGAAGATTGGGGAAGTGTAGGCAGTAGACATCAGCATAGAAACGGGCCCGTCAGTAGCATAGATAGGAGGTGAAGATGGATCAAGCGAGCAGGAAAAAATCTAGATGACAACAGAATTGAGCTCAACGTTTCATGTCACACCCAGCATGCTGCACATGGACGAAATTGTGGGGAAGACACCCCTAAAGGACTTGGATCAACTACAGTTAGTATTGATGCAAATACCAACCAAGGCACTGTATAAAATACAAGTCATCGTTACATAGGAGGTACAATCTCGCGCATGCACAGATACAACAAAATTGCAACAGACAAAGGACAATCGAGACAAGTTGGAATTGATACTCGAGTAGGCTAATATCGAGACCAAAGAAGAGAAGGACCGTGGGATTGGGATAGAGCAGAAAGTGGTTGTAGCCTATGAGAAAATCCCAAAGAATGTGTTGACGACCAAACTCATGGTGACAGAGAAGATTGATCAAATAGTGCACACAATCGATCAATACCAACAGGAGATAGAGCATCTCCAAGAGAATCTCACACCTACCACTCCACCAATGGTGAAGGAGAAAAGGAAGTAGGAGGAAACTGTGCAGATAAAAGGGATAGAATGACAAGTCCACGCGACAATCAACTTGTTCAAGAAAGAAACACAACTCCGAACGAAGCTAGAAAAGGATCAACATGTCCAGCAGTGGGACTAGGAAGGAGAAAGGATATGTGAAACTATCCAGGACCTCAAGTAGAGGAAGAAGACAATGTTGATCATGGAGCACGTCAAAGGAGCACACGACATGAAGAAACTGGAGACAGAAATCATAGTTGCACAGACACAGAAAAAGGAGTGCCATGCTCAAATGGAATCGGTCCAGGAGTGAGCAATAGAGGTCATTGCACAGGCAGACGAAGCCAAAACATATATGGCACAAACTTAGACAGAATGTGCAAGGATGGTCAATGATGATATTGCAGTGCAGATATTGGACACGCTTTGGGAGAAGACCATTCAGGCCTAAATGTAATCAACGAAGCTCAAGGAGAAGTTCCAACTGATCGCAAGGGAGATCAACGAAGCACACGAGGGATAGGTGGCTCGAGACGAGCCAAATGTCAATGTTGGGGGCCTATTGGAAGTAGGCGAAATTAGAAAGAAAGGTTATTTTGGGAAGAAAGGCATGCACGAGGAAAGCGACAGCCGAAAGGAAGAGCAGCATGTGTGCATGCATGGAATACCTAACGATGTTAGGGTTAGTTTTTTTGTAATACATTGTAATGGTTGATGAGAAAAACACACACACACACACACACACACACACACATATATATATATACACCTAGGAGGTATAGGGAGGCAATAGTTTTCAATGAAGAAGGAATGCTTTGATAAAGTGGTTCAATATGGATGGTTTTTGAGGGAGAGTCATGTTTCGATAGAGCATTACTCACATGAGAAGGAGTAACTAGTTTGTAAGACTTTGTCATACGACCCAATTTTGTAAGTTGTTGAGATGTAGAGGGTCAGAAGGGTAGATCTTGAGGGTTAGATCACAGGCTGAGGAGCCTGGTGTGATCTAGTCCGCCTCATAATAGATCTCAACCCAACTAAAACTGAGCTTTAAAGCACACGACGTTGTAGTTTTGGAACTACCATAATAGAAGATATGATATCCAAATCTTTGTGGACGTAGCCCAAGGGGGGATGAACCACGATAAAACCTGTGTTATGTGATTGAATGGTTGTGTCTCTTTTATTGTTTATGAGTGGATGTTAGAATGATGTATGAATGAACTAATCAGTCTCATTCCATTACATGTATGAATGAGAATTCCAGTACATTGCTTAATAAGTAAATAGAGATCTCAGAGTGTACTTCACATATATCTATTTAGTCCTAGATTGCAAGCACTTGAGTATTGCAGTCACCCATTAAGATTATCTCAGGTGAGACTGCACAATGCACCCTATGTACTGTGTTTCCTTCTGGGTTACCAGGAGGGCCGATAGTTTTAGAGGCTTTCTTGGATCCTTGGTAGACTTGAACCTGGGTCTATCACGTTAAAGGTATAGAGTAGATAATTAAACCAGCACGTGCACTAATGGAAGGCATTGTAATTTCAAGGATATTTTGACTTTCATTATTAAAAAAAAAACATAAAATTAATATTATAAATTTTGAAAAAATACACCGCAGTAGAACAATGGGTTCGCTACAATTATACAAATTTTTAGAAGGAAATTCCATTGTTAAGTTACTCAACACCTGCACTAACAGAGACATATACCTTATATTTTGCTAGAAAAATAACATACCTGCTAGAAAAACTCAAATTTCACATAGTTATTCACAATTCTATAAATAAAAATTGTATATTTGGAAAGCTAATTCAATTTCCTACATTTTATCTTTGTATACCATACCCAAATTCATTGTAAAATTACCTTGAATAATCCCTCCAAGTTAATTTATTGTTATTTTTCCATGTTTGTGTTGCCACTAACGCATCAGGAGAGACCATCTGATCTAGGTGGACATCGGTGGCCACCCACCTATTCCAACTGGCTAAAAACAGATTTCTGGCAACTTACTATTTGTAGCAGTTTTTTCGGTTCCTAAAGTTTCGAGGCCATTTTGAGGGTTCAAATGAAGGTTTTTCGGGATCAATCTCCTCAATTATAGTCAAAGGCTTTGATTGAACCCCCAAAATGAATCTCCTCAACGATACATTTCCAACGAGCTATCGTGCCCCCCAAACATAGATCATATGCCAAAGTTACGCCCCCGCGAAGTTGATACACCAAACTACCCAAAACGGGGTCCACAAAACTGTTGGCTTTTCATCTTCTGGGGTTAGGGTTTTGAATTTTCTTTATTATAAAAAGGCCTTTGGAGACTCATTGTAAAATCACCTTCTTGCGAATGCGAGTAGCGGACACAACTCTTCTCACAGATAAGCTGCCACCATTCTAGCGAGTCTTTCACTCTGTATTTTTACAGTCTTTGTACATTTTCGTTCATTAATAGAAAATTGTGTATTATTGTATCTCTATGTTTATGGTTTCATCTCTGATACATTTATGTTATATTATTGGATATCCAAGATATCTCTGTATATTTCTTTATTATATCTTCACTCTCATTTCATGCCGAAAATAATCTGTATTAGGGGTATCAAAGAAGACTGCTCTTGAACATTTTTCAGTGCATGTCCCCGACACAGTATGAGTATAGAAAGTTGGGTCTTGAGCTTGTCTCTCTTGAATAAAATCGCTCTCACATGCCCAAGAAACCCTCCATGGCGGAAGAAAATAAAAACGACATAGAAAACAATTCTATTAATCTGTTGCTTGAGCAAGCTCTCACGCGACAGAGGGACGAAATGATGGATAATTTTTTCCACATCCTTCAATTCTTTTCGATAACAATAGGCACGTATTCATCAAACAACCACATTGGACACACATTTCCTTTCAAGGTACACGTTAATTTTGATATTCTCATATTTGAAGGACAGATAGATGTGGATGCTCTAGAAAAATGGTTAAATCTGCTAGAAGGTTATTTCTTTGTTCATAATTTCTCTGATAGGGAAAAGATCACCGTCGCACTCCTTAAGGCTCTCCCCCATGTCAAACATTGGTGGGAGACTTATTGGAAGCTAAGTTCCACAGAAGATTCTGGAATATATGGGGTCGAGCCCACTTGGTATTTTTTGTGTGGATGCGATAAAGGAACAATATTACCCTGTTGGCAACTATGAGGGCCAGTACATGAGATGGACCACACTCCGGCAAGAGAGGGGCCAAGAAGTTATGGAGTTCACCAATACCTTCCATACCTTGTGCACCAAGTTGGGTATCAAAGAATCCGAATGACATTTGGTTTTGAAATACCATGGGGCTCTACAAAGATACATACAAACTAAAATGGATTTTCTGGACGTCTCATCACTCAGTGCTTCTTATTGATATGTTGTTAAATTCGAGCAAAAAATTAAGCACCAGAACAAATGAGAGTTCGGTTCTTCAAATCTGCAACAACCAAAGTATGATAAAGATGGCCCTAACAAATAGTCTCCTGAAAACCAGTCCAAGCCACAGGAAAAGAAGGGTCATGAAAAGACGAAGAAGGACAGCAAAAAATGGTTCGATTTCCAAAAAATCCCCTGGCACAACATCGATGAATTTCACTCAAAATAGTCATTGGTGGCTGAGATCAAAGACAAGGATCAGAACCTTGATTCAGAAAATAATGATAGAAGATAGATCATCAACGCAGACCCCACTGCTATTGTCGCGACCACAAAAATTCAACTAGAAGAACGAACAGAGCCTGAAGATGGGGAGCACCTTTCTCATTCACATATGTGGGTGAAGGGGACCCCATTGCATTTTATTTCTGGTAGCGGAAGCTAGAAGAACCTCATCTCAACAGAGTTCGTCAAACAGTTGGGATTGTCGACAACACCACACCCGCAACCATACAACATCGAGTGGCTTTGCTAGGGACACGATATTCATGTCAGTCAATAGTGTTGATTGTCATACGGCATCCATCCCTTCAAGGATGAGGTATTATGTGATGTTTCCCCGCTATATGTTTGTGATGTTCTCTTGGGCCAGCCATATATGTGGAAGCGCCATGTTATCTATGAGTCTTGACCCCATAGTGTCATTGTTACTCTGGGGGGTCATCTCTATAGGATTCCAGAGGCAGTTCCAACTACTATCCCACCTAAACTATGACGCAAGGTAGTATCTCATACTACAAAATTCAACTTCTTCATAATTTGTTCAAAAGGTGAACGAAAGGATATTGCAACCATTATTGCCTCGACCCAAGCACCTTCTATCCAACAGAAGTAGGTCAACAAGATTGCAACAAAGCACAAAGATTCCTTCTGCACAAAGTCATCTCATGTAGCTCGACTGGTTGAATAGATTCAACCCCTCCAACAACAGGTTCATGACATCCTTCCACAAACTAAGCAGTGCAACGTCTCCAGCAAGGCAAGTAACTCACCAAGCTTCAGATTCAACAATCGCTTTCTCCTCTCCCTCGAGAAATCAACGCAATGGATACCATTTCTTCCTAAGAAGGGAGGATTCGTCCAGGTGGATATTGGTTTCCACACACCTATTCCAACTGACTTAAAACAATTTTTTGGCAACTTACTATTTTTAGCATTTTTTCAGTTCCTAAACTTCTGGGGCCATTTTGAGGGCCTAAATGAAGGTTTTTCGGGATCGATCTCCTTAATGATTACCAAAGGTTCTGATTGAGCCCCCGAAATTAATCTCTTCAACGATACCTTTCCAACGAGCTATTGTGCACCCCAAATGGAGATCGTATGCCAAAGTTACGCCCTCGGGAAGTTGATACACCAAACTACCAAAAATGGGGTCCACAAAACTGTTGGCTTTTCATTTTGTGAATGCAAGTAGCGGACACATATCTTCTCAAAGATAAGATACCACCATTCTAGTGAGTATTTCACTCTGTATTTTTACAGTCTTTGTACATTTTCGTTCATTAATAGAAAATTTTGTATTACTATATCTCTGTGTTTATGGTTGCATCTCTGATACATTTATGTTATATTATTGGATATAAGAGATATCTCTGTATATTTCTTTATTATATCTCCTCTCTCATTTCGTGTCGAAAATAATTCGGAAAATAATCTGGATCACCATCATTAGCTTGCACATGCCCATACATACATACATACATACATACATGTATGTATGTATGTATGTATGTATGTATGCATGTCAACTTCATATTGAGAACGAAAGGAATTACACTTCTCCTTCATATGAGTAGCACAACATTCAAATGTTTTAACCAAGATCCATCTAAATCTGGATCTATCATGGGCTGAGAGGGATCACATGCTTCAAGGTGAAAACCTTTCCTCAAGTTTTGTGTTCTAAAAAGAGGTTTGCACCTTGAGGGATTTGATCCCTCTAATCACATGATAAATCTGAGTTGGCATCGATCTACACTAGTTCATTACCTTTCTTAAGGTTCAATAGATTAAATTTGGTTTTAATGGATGTTATCCATCATCATCATAATCATTATATATATATATATATACCACTTGTCAAATCCATATTGAGCGCGAAAGAAATTACACACCTCCTTCATATGAGTAGCACATCATTGGAATGTTTTAACCACCCATTTAAAGTGTGTATATATTCCACTTGTCAAATCTAAATTGAGCACAAGGAATTACACACCTCCTTCATATGAGTAGCACACCATTCGAATGTTTTAATCACCAGTTTAAAGTGTGTGTGTGTGTGTGTTGCCACTTGTCAAATCCATGTTGATCACAAAAAGAATTACACATCTCCCTGATACCGGGGTATAGAAAGCACCTATATAAGAAGTAATGAAATATTTTATTATGCTCCATATTCAAATTACTTTTAAAATGTTTTAACCATAAGAATTTTCTTACTTCCAATATATATATATATATATATAAAGTTTATTTCATGACATTGAATTTTTTTTAGTTTTTTTTTTTTAATGCCACTTGTAAACTCTGCATTCAAAGAATTACTCTTCATGGATGTAGAGAGCACCTATACCTTCAATTAATTTATATATGTATACCCAATATTGGAATTCTTTTTATTATTAATATTTTTGAAATGACATGTGTCAAGTCCATCTCACAACACACCATTGAAATGTTTTAACCGTAATAATTTTTTAGCCTAGTCTAAAAGTTCTATCTTTTGGTTCTTCTCTTGCTATTTTTTCCATTTGATTTTTCTTGAAATCCCGTTAGGAGTGATTGGATCTGTGGATTTGAGTGGCTAAGTTTGTATAATCAGAGTGCCCCAAGGGATTTTCAACATGCTGAATCCATTTATGCATTCAAAAATGCAATTTAACACCTAATTATTTTAAGTCCAATTGCTATATATATAAAGATAAAGTTGACATTGAAATATTCTATTTATGACCAATGTTGAAATGTTTTTTAATGCCACATGTCAACTCCATTTCAAGCATTGAGAGAATTATACATCTCCCTCATATGTAAAAAACATATATGGATGAAGTAAGAATTGTTTTATATATATGTAAAGTTGATATACAATTATTTTACTTATGGTGGACAAATTGAAATATTTTGTTTATGACCAACATTTTGTCATTATTAATATTGTTTTTAAATTGCACATGTCAAGTCCATGTTGAGCATGGAAGGAATTAGAGATCTTCCTCATATTGGGTTGTAGCTACTCCATATTTACCATGAACGGAGAGGGATCAAGTCCATTGAGGTGAAAATGTTTTTTAGATTTAGAAATTTGAAGAAAGGTTTGCAACCCCACAAATTTGATTTCTTTCAAAGCATGATAGATCCAAAGTTAAGATGGATTTATGCTAGTTATATGTGTGTGTGTATGGCACACCAAAACTCAACTCCATGTTGAGCAAAACAAATTTTGGTCATTGGTGGCACGCTTTCTCAATCCTTTGTTAGTTTGGAACAATCCATGCTTAGAAGAGTGTTTTCTTGTCCAGTTAGAAGATTATTCGATAAAGGAATATGGGGCTTTTCTTAGTATCTATATTTTCATCATTAGGTGGGCTCGACTCGCAATTCATATATCTTTCAAGACAAAATCATCCCAACGGAGGTAACTGCTAGCATCATAGTGAAATTATGCAAACAATATAGGACAAAACCCAAGCCAAAGGAGACACGCG
>JZKD02S0597499.1:0-12049 GCA_000966675.3 Picea glauca | reverse complement strand
TCTTACAATATTCCCCTTATTATAGCAGTTCTAGAAATAAATATCACACAGTTTGGGGAGGTTGGAGGCTCTAACTCAAAGATCAAATCAGAGGAGAAACTAGGAGAAAATGAATACCCATAAAATGATTTGAGGAAAAATACCAAGAAAGAGCTGCCAAGTTCCAGTTCCATTACCCCTTTGCATTCATTATTTAAAATGGAAGAGAAAGTGGATATAAATCCATACCAAGGTGACATTGATGTATTAAAATTGAATCATTGGTTGAAATAGTTAGAGGTTTATTTCAGTGTCCACGATATAGAGGAAGAGAATATTATCTCATTTGACAAACTGAAATTAGAGGGCCATGCATTAACCTGGTGGAAAAGATCCACATGGAGACATTAATCTAGAGGGTGATCCACCAATAACTAAGTCGGAGGATTTCAAAACCCTCATTAAGTCCCATTTATACCCTATTGGGTATGTAGAGGACCAATGGATTTGTTGGCATCACTTCAGGAAAATGAAAGGGCAGAGTGTGCAAGATTAAACCACTGAATTCATAAAGATATCTATCATGATGGGTATCTCTCCCAAGAACCTAGATGTACTCCTCAAGTATCTAGGGGGTCTACATAGTCATTTGCGAAAGAAAGTGATGTTATTCAAGCCTAGGATAAATGATGAGGCATGTGTGTAAGCACAATATATGGAAAATATAGGCCACAAAAAAGAATATCTAAGTGGTTTAAAAACAAAGAGTATCATGATGCTTCAAAGGAAGGAAAGAGGAAGTGTAAAGGGAAATACAAGAAGATGAAAAAAATTGCACATCAACGAAAGGATTCAAGTAACCACTGCAAACATTGCAATATCGATGGTCACAGTAAATAAAAGTGTTGGAAACTACATTTAGAGTTGAACCCTAAGAACCACAAGAAGGATGCCAAGAAGAATAACCTTCTAGCCATGGATTTAAGCAGT
Source organism: Picea glauca (assembly GCA_000966675.3). Taxonomy (NCBI): domain Eukaryota; kingdom Viridiplantae; phylum Streptophyta; class Pinopsida; order Pinales; family Pinaceae; genus Picea; species Picea glauca. Next base: position 11,080 of record JZKD02S0597499.1, on the reverse strand, counting down.
CAGGAAGAAGAAACATATATGTTGATATATTTCATACACTTCAGTGCAGAAGGAGGTGAATCTGAGTAGCCTTCATCACAAGGAAGAGAAGAAGATGAAAACACTCTTCCATATCAAGTTCTAGGTCAAGAAGACCAAGGTAGATTATTTATTCAATTATGGGTCATAGGAAAATATGATAGTAGTCTATTTGGTCAGCAATATTGGGTTGGCATTTCATGATCATCCTATCCCATATCCATTGGGGTGGATAAACAAGGATGCAAAGAGCAAGGTCATGAAACAGTGTAAGTTCAAATTTTCTATAAGTGCAAATTTTATTGATGAAGTGGAGTTAGATATAGTACCCTTTGATGTGTGTGGTGTACTGTTTGGAATCCCCTACATGTATACGAGGGATGAAATCTCCATGTAGAGAGAAAAAAAAATACCTCTTGACCAAGGATGGGGAGTTTTTCATCATCAATGCACATAAAGGTAAATCAAATATCTCACTGGTAAGTTCCAACCAACGCAAAAAATTGATTAGTTCAAGTAAGAAGTGTGCTTTTCATTTTTAATGAGAGAATCATTTGAGTGATGAATTAGTAAGAGTAAAGTAATCCCTGGAGAGATGTACTAAAAATAATAAACAATAGTTGGAGGAGTTGCTACATCCATATAGAGGAGTGTTCTAGGAACATAAGAGAAAAGTGGAGCATAAGATACAATTGTTGCTTGACTCTCCATTACCAAGTATTGGGTTGTATTGACAATCTATTCTAGAAGCAGGTGAAGTGAAGAAACAATTACAACATCTATTGGAGCAGGGAGTTATTCGTCCAAGCACCTTACCTTGTGGGCCACCTATCATCATATTACCCAAGAAGGATGGGACTTGGAATATGTGTATCAACTATAGAGTTTTGAAAAATATTACACTCAAGAATCGATACCATCTACAGAAGATTGAAGATTTGTTAGACCAATTGTAGCATGCCAATTACTTCACCAAGTTGGATCTCAAATTAGAATACCACCAGCTATATGCTAAAGAAGAAGACAATTGGAAGACTTCCTTCAAGACAAGGCACGACTTGTATGAATGGTTGTTCATGCCATTTGGTTTATGTAATGCACCAAATACATTTATGAGACTCATGAATGATGTATTATACACATATTAAGATTCATTGTTATAGTGTATTTGGATGATATATTGGTTTATATCTCTACCTCAAAGGATCACATATTGCATATCATGTAGGTGTTAGAGACTCTGAAAAAGAACTAGCTACTAGATAACATAAAGAAATGTGATTTTTCTTAGTATTCATTAGTGTATTTGGGGTATGTGATTGGTGGAGGGGAGCTCAAGATAGATCCTGCAAAGATGGTGGCCATCATAAATGTCTAGTTCCTACTAATGTCACTAAATTTAGGATCTTTTTTGGGGAAGCATAGTACCTACGGAAGTTCATAACATCCATTTCAACGGTAGTTGCACCACTCCACACCATAAAAAGTGTTAATATTTTTCTGTGGAGAATGAATCAATAGAAATATTTCAATGAGATGAAATGAAATATTAGTCAAGCACTAGTTATCGCACTACCTAACTTGTAAAATCCCTTTGAAATGGAGACAAATGCAAGTGGGTATGTCATCGGAGCCGTTTTGATGCAAGGAGGTAAGTCAACCTGCTATCATTCCAATATGTTTCATGGGGGAGTTTTGAACTACCCTACATATGATAAGGAACTATATGCCCTAGTTCAATCTATTAATAAGTGGAAGAACTATCTGATGGGAAAGGAAACCATTATCTACATAGATCACCAACGATAGCAATATGTGTAGCTGCATAGTAATATTTAGCAAACCAAACATTACAAGTGGATGGGGTTTCTATATCAATTTCATCTAATCATTAATATAAGAAGGGAAACACTAATAAGTTGGTATACATTTTTTTTTTTCTAGTAGAAATTTTCTCAAATATATATATAATATGCGTTGTTCTCAAAAGTGAGTATATATGATCAAATTACATAGACCATGAGTAGTATTCAGCTATGGATATAATCACCCACAAAAACTCTACTGTGTACACTACAAGGTTCCCAAAGTTACATAGATTTGTTACTAATCATCCTCTATACAATCCAGGTTTGCAATGATATTGCTTTGGACAATCCATAAATGATACTAATGTCAAAATTACAAAAAGTACCAGTATTGATAAAAAAATGCCAAGAAACCAAAGATGTCTCAAATACTAACGATCAGATATAAAGCCGTAGTGTAAGTGGGGGGACCGCCTGACTGTTCTATCAAGTGTTGTAATGGATCCCCCCTTCCGAAACATGGAGTGTTTTTTTAGAAAGTATGTCTGCCTCCACATTCTCTTCCCTATAAATATGATCAAATATGATATCATGGAAATGTGAAACAAGAATTTAAATCTTCTCCATCCAGCTCAAGAGTGATGAAACATAAATATTTCATCTATGATTTAACCAATCCACCACTATCATTGGATCCCTTAATACCTGTAGCTGATCAAAACCAAGTATGTGTGCTAAAGATAAACTTTCCCAGACACTGAGAAGTTCTTCCCTGGTATTAGTACCCATCCAACAGTTTAAAGTCCACCCGGAGATAGTATTTCCCCCAGTCATAATCATAGCCCCAGCTCCACAGAGTGTACCATTTTTTTGTGAAGGTCCATCAAACCAACATATATTTGGCAAAGTAATATCAGGAGGTTTATTTTTCCTTTTTGGAGGATATGGAAGAGGAATATGGGCCTTGGAAGCATCCAATAAGCCACGGATTTGATACACAACGCCCAAAAGAGAAGGTGTTTGAGATAAAAAAATGATTTTTTTCCTTTCCATCCACAAAAACTAGCAAGTCAGAGTAGAAAGAATCCTCCGGGATTTATCCACCGAGATCTAGGTTTCATAACACTGAGTTAAGGATCGACCTCCCCAAATTGTATTAAAGTTGTAAATAGTAGACAGAGTAAACCAAACTGTTTGTGAGAAGGAACAATTAATAAACAAGTGTGTATTAGTCTCCTCGGCATTAAAGCATAAGAACAAATACTCAGTCCTGCCCAACCCCTCTTTCTAAGGTTATCCTAGGTAAGAATTTTATTCTCCAGCACCAGCCATATAATTTTTTTTAACTTATATGCTGTATCCCATGAAAAAAGATGTCTACGCCAACCTATGATATGAGTTGGCCAATAATCCTTTGCCAATGCATTGTAAACATTTCTGACAGTGATAAATCCTGAAAGATCACCGCCTGTCCAAATTAGTGTGTCCTCCTTTGAATGTAGTTGTATCCTTGATAGAATGAGATCTTGATAGTAGGCATTCTATTCAATTGCAAGATTTCCATTGATTGGTGACAAAACCCAAAGACGCCTAAGTTGTAGCTTGATAAAGATAGAAAATGTTTTTCACCTTAAGATCCTCACAAAGCTCAAGGGATAAAAGGTAAGAGTATCCAATCCCCAAGATATTATCCATTCCAATCAATATCGAGGAGCCATTCCCTAGATTCCAACTAATCCACCATGTGATGATAGGTAAGGACTTAAGCAAATTTTTCCAAATCTGTGAGGTTGTAGAATGAAATGGCAAAGCCGACCGTAACCAGGTTGCCATAAAGAAATAGGGGAAATATTTATCCATAACCACTTGATACCAAATAATTTCCTTAAATATAACACGCCATAATGAATTTGATACTAGTGCATGATTGAAAAGGAAGAGATTCTGGAGGCCCAAACCACCAAGGTTTTTAGGCTTTGCAATCATCTCCCAGCTACAAAGGTGAATTCGCTAAGTTTTTCCACCCACCAACCAAAGGAAATCAAAGATAAGCATATGGATCCTAGAGAGGATAGAGGCTGGCATAGCCGCCAGGGCCATCCGGTATACAGATTGAGTTTTAAGAACCATTTTAGCAAGTATTAATCTTCCCCCAAGTGTCAACCATCGATTGCACCATTGTTTAATCCTTTTCTCAAATTTTACAATAAGCCATCTCCAATATTCAAAGGTACTCCTCTCTGCTTTTAGAAAATATCCTAAGTAACGAAAACCCATAGATAGATCCACAAAATTAAAGGAATATATGGACTTGAATTGCTCCAGTAGAACTCCATGTATCCTAGAGAAATGAAAAGTCAATTTAAGTGGATTAATTTTTAGGCCCAAAGCACAACATAACCGATCCAACAAAGATTTGATCGCCTACCATTCATCCAAAGTATCCTTAGACATGATAAGTGCATCATCAACAAAAATAAGATGAATAATTTTAATAATCTTGGAAACCTTAACACCAGTTAAATAGCCATTCGCTTGTCCCTTTTTTAAAAGGAGACTGATACTTTCCATAACAAGTATAAAGAGAAAAGGGGAGAGTGGGCAGCCTTGACACAACCCTCGTTTTCTAGAGAAAGTAGGAGAGGCCTCCCCATTTATCAGTACTGAGAAGGAGGAGCTAACCATACAACTCATTATCCAATTTATAGAAAGTACATTGAAACCCGTTTGTACTAGAATCATGCGAAGGAAATCCCAATTGACACAGTCATATGATTTCTTAAGATGCAGCTTAAGGATCAAATATTTTTGTTTCCTAGCCTTGATACTATGTATACATTGTTGAGTTGTACCGATTGCATCCAAAATCTACCTTCCCTTTAAGAAACCAAGTTGTTCACAAGAAATCTCCCTCGAAAGAATTGACTTTATCCTGTTTGCAATAACCTTAGAAATCAACTTGTATCATAGATTGCAAAGTGTTATAGGTGTATAATTCCCAAAAGTCTGAGGATTATTATCCTTTGGGATTAGAGACAAGAAGGTAGAATTTAAGGAGATTTTGATCCTCCCTCTAGTCCTAGTATCTTCAATTAAGTCCACCAGATCATCACTCATAATCTCAAAATATTTAGTATAAAAATCAACTGTCCACCCATCTAGGCCAGGACTTTTTTCAACTGCAAAGAGTTTCAAAATTCCATAATTTCCTCTTTAGTGACCAGTTTATCAATTTGAGAAGAATCCTAAATGGATATAAAATGGGGGAACAATTGAACAAGATTCGATTGATCCAAAGGTGAGATATGGGGATCCTCGATGAATAAGTTCTTGAAATATATATTTTCCTCGTATTTAAGAGCTTGGTGTCCTCTATGTTCTTGCCCTAGTTCATCCCATATCTCCTAGAGATGTTTATGATTCCTCTACACGTTAGAAACTTTATGAAAGTATTTAGTATTTCAGTCGCCACACTTTAACCAAAATGCACGACTTCTTTGTCGCCAATGTTCTTCCTCAATGATTAGGAGACAATTGCATTCTGACTCTAGTTACTTCAATCTGCAAGAAATTTTGGGGTGGAGCCCTGATCTAGGAAGATTTGAAAGACTAGTCTTGATATCCTCTTCTAGAGTTGTTAATATTTTTTGTTGTTCATATTGTCTAATCCATGCCCAAGAATTGATCCAAGTTTTAAGTACTTTCAGCTTCCAAACAAATCTGACCTAGACATCTATTTCCACTCAGAAAACTGGGTCCCGCCAAACCTCGCAAATAATAGGTGTGAAGTCCTCCTCATTCATCCAAGTAGTATTTAAATTAAAAGGATATGCCCTCGGGTACAGTTGAAAATCGAACTGAACAACCACTAGTGCATGATCCGAGACAAAAGGAAGATCAACCCACGACCAAAGCCTACCCACATCAGTGAGAAGGATTTTCGAGGCAATAACTCTATCCAAATGCTTTGTAATATTGTTGCTACCACTTCTATCATTCCTCCAAGTCAGAACAATCTCGATCGGTACCAAGTCAATCAAGTGATGTTCTAGCATCATATTCTTAAAATGCACTGCAAGTTTATCCAGCTATCTTGCCGCACCCTAGACCTCATCATCTCCTAAGGTAAAGTTTAAATCACCTGCAAGAACTAGATTCTTAGTGTCCAATAAACCACTCAAAACCACACGATCTCACAATAACTTCCTCTCAACACAGGGCCCATATACATTTAGAAAAAAATGTCTTGTTTGTTCTCCAATGAAATGACTTTAAGTATAATGCCCCCGATACACAAAAAAGGCATCAACATAAACTTATTTGGATCCCATGTGACAAGAATCCCTCCCAAATTTCCAAGAGATCTGATTGCGCAAATACACCAACTAGGAACAAATCTGAACATGAAGTGTCGTGCATTTTCCTCATCTACAAGAGTTTCTTGTAAAAAAATCAAGTCTGACATAACTTTTTTACATACTTTGCGCATGGAGGCTTGTTTAAGGGCCCCTCACACCCCATAAATATTTAAGGATTAAAAAATCATGGTCTAGCATGAGCAAGGGATTTCAAGCCTCTAAGCACCCCCGAATTAGTAGTAGAATATGAAATAACTCCTGGTGCATTCCCCGTGAGAGTAGCCCTATTACGAGAACTTCTTGTCTTAATTGGAAAAGTCTCAAAACCAAGTCCTTTAGACCAAGTGTAACTAGTTCCTACTCCCCCACCACGAAGTTCCGAGTGGTTCACTAAATATGTTGATCCCGACAAAGGTAAAACAACATTACCAAGATACATTGTAAGTGACACCGAAGTATCGGCCTCCCGAGAAGAAGGAACTAGAGACTCCAACGTATCCTCAAGTGAACATTCTCCTTGTTCATCCTCCCGATACCCAGAAAGTAAATAGGGTTCGTTCCCCCCAAAGTCTTCCCCCAGCCCTGTGTTCTTAAACGAATAAAAAGAAAGATGAAAGGTATCCCCCACCTCAATAGAATGATTCTCATATACTAACTAATTGGCTATGGGTTCCAAAATGTTAGAGTGGGCCCTAAGCAGGTCAGGTGCAGGTTTGTCAACCTCCGTATTTAGGGAGAGGTCTCTCTGAGGAATAGAGCCCAACCTAGAAGTCATGAGGTGCACATGAGACTTAGAGAAAACCCAAGGAGTTGGAGTAGGGTCACATGGAGGGCTCTCAGATTTATTCCCAAGTAGAGATGAAGCATCCAACGTGAGATTTTTCCAAGAAGTAAGAGTGTTAAAAAGACTAGGAAAATTAACTTTTAACTTACCTGTAAGAGTATTAGATCATGATTCATTCGAAGAGTTTGAGGAGACAGGGCTAGGTACTCCTCAAGAAGCCAAATCAAATTATGGTGAATAAAATCTTGGCATTTTCCGAAGTCGAAATTTCTCTCATTCTTCCTCCTCCTCAAAGCCCTGACAACTGCTTCTTAGGTGTCATGTTTTTCTGCATAGGGTACAATGAAATGGAATCCCCAGGTAATCGAGTTTCTGTTAGAAAAATTGATCCCGCCACTAGATGTCCAAAGTTTCCAATAGTCCACATTGTATGTCAACCTCAACCAAAATCCTTCCTAGTTTTCGATATGACGCACACAATACATTATCATCCACACAGATAAAGTGGCCCAAATAATTTCCAATAGCCATTAAAGCACTTGTATTCCATAAATTCAAAGGGATCCTTGGGAGCAGTATCCACAGGTGTCTGAAACAAAAATATTCTTGTACTGGATCGAAAGATATCCTCCAACTTTTTAGCATTATACTCCCACCATAAAATGGCCACAACCTACCTAATATTTTCTCCACATCCTCCGTCAATTTGAAATTAAAGCCAAACCAACCACGCGGGCAAAAATATAGCTCCGGGGTATATCCTAACAATGGCATCCATTTCACCTTCATCCAACTATGCAGAGGAGTAAAACAATGGGAATGATATGAAAATATACCCACCAATGTAGTCAATGCCAAATTCACTACTTCCTCTAAACCCAAGTCATCACCCATAACCATTTTGCGTCGAGCCTGGTTGGGTAGCCACGACTTCTTAGGAAATTATCTATAAGGAAATTTCTTATGGCCTGCCTGAAAAGACTCTCCACCACACCAAAGAATTGAGACCTCATTTGTAACAACACCTCCAAACACTATACGACTAGTCACCTGCAACTCTTCCCTCCGAAGAAGAAGGAAATGACTCCACTGCTTGTTTTGGTAACTGAGGGGAGGTTTCAGGAGTAGGTATTTGGGTAGTAAAAGACCTATTAGAAACGTTAAATATGCATTCATGTTCCCAGGAAACTTCATCTACCACACTCATGAGTGCTTTGACAGTAGCATCTATCATGGGGAGAGATGGACCAAACAAAGACATGCCACCTAAGTTACAATAAAGGCAGCTCGAGATTAACAATGAGGAGAACCTCTAATCGAGGGACTTAGTTAATACCAATATTGATGGAATTTAATGGCCACCTTCCTGAAAATACATACTGTCAAATACAATTATGTACAAAATTAATAAAGGATATGCCTAAGGCCAACTGGAAAGAACTGAGATAGCAGCCAACAGATAACCCCCATCAATACAGTTTCAGTAAAGTAAAATCTCCAGAGTAATGTTAACACCTCTAAATGCAGTCCCCTAGCTACTCTAAACTTGAATAATCCCCCTAAAGCCCCGTCAAAAGGAAAATAAGAACACAGAAAGGAAAAACCACAAAATAGAGGGACCTAGAATACCGGTCCCACCATACTAATGCCAAAAGAGGTAGAATCAACCAGTATCCATAGGAAACATCAAAAAGCCTAGGTGTCTAGGAATCCCTCCCAGTATTCCGACAAAATCAAGACCCCCGAGACCTAACTAAATAAGTAGTAAGCCTCTAGATACCATACTGGTAATTCCCCCCTCCATTAGAGTCGAAACCAACAGTTGTAGGTTTTTGAAAAAAAATCCCGCTTACTAGTTCCACTGATTCCAACCTGCGCTACCTTGACAACAGAGTTAGTGGATGAAATTCAATAAGTTGGTATACATGCTTTCAAGGCCACCCACATCCAACATTATATCTTTGGGAACTCTTATGAAAATGGATCATTTTACCCATGTTGCACACAAAGAGGCATACACAGAATATGACGACTTTAAAAAGGTGTTTCAATAGCCATAGGGACAAAATTATGTAGAATAAGGTGACGACAAGGATGACTATCATCTCCAAAATGGGTTACTCTACGAGCTAGACAAGGTTTGTGTCCCTAAAGGTGAAATATTACATCTTATTAGAGAGCCTCACAACTCCAAGGTTGTAGGGCATTTTGGTTTTTGGAAGATAGTTGATAACTTACGAAGGTATGTGTACCATCCTAGAATGAAAAGAAGACATATCAATGTATATTAGAGGATCACTTAGTTTTACAAGCAAGACCAGTCACATAAATCAAAGTCTATACCATCCATTACCTGTACCCACTCGACCTTAAGAAAGCATTTCCATGTATTTTGTGGGAGGTTTACAAATAAATAGGAAGGGATATGAATATTTATTTTTGGTAGTTGATAGGTTTAGCCAGATGTGAATTCATATGACTTGAAAAAAACCATCAGAGGACAAGAAGAAAAAAACATGTTCTTTGAACAGGTCTGGGTGGACTTTTGGATACAAAAGATCATAATATCATACAATGATAATGAATTTCTCAATTCCTTTTGGAATACCCTTTGGGAGAAGATGGATATGAAATTGAATATATTTATAACATTCCATCCATAGACAAATGGGAAAACAAAAGTAGTAAATAGGGCTTTGGTGCATCTTTTGAGGGGTTACAATCAAAAGAATCCAAAGAGCTAGGATGAAAATATGATTTATATTCAACACTGTTATAATAAATAAATCCAAAATTCTACTGGTAAGTCCCCTTTAGAATCTTCATTTGGTTATTTTTCGCCTTCACCCTTGGATGTTTTTTTATGTATATCAAGGATGAGTGAGGGAAGGAATCACAAGAGACGGTGTGAAAAACACCTCAATCAAGTCTCATATGCAAAAGTTATGCCTCCTTGAAGTTGACCTGCCTTGTTGACCACCATGGTATGATTGGATTCCACGTCAGCCCCCATAACTCAAACATGTGGATTTTCAATAACATTCTAGAAGCTCCAAACCTTATGACTAATTGAGGGTTGAGGAAGTCAAAGCCTGAGCCCTATATGACTATTGGGAAGATAATTTACGAGTGTTATTTTGGGAGCATGGTAAAGAAGAGATTATGTAGCAACCATACATACCATAGTGTCAAAGACAAATCCACATAGAGTGCTTCTTTCTTTGTTTTCTCATTTCCATAACTGAAGAAAAGAGAGCACAACATAGGCCTCACCTTCTAGGTGGGTTTTCTCCCATATTGGGTTTCCAAGGATATATCTTGTGTTCATTTATGTGTGGATGGTGTATTATTTTGTTCATTTATTTCATTACCATAATTCAGTTATTTCATAAATTCAAGCAAATGTAGTAATTAACTAATTTGGGATCTAAGGAAATAAACTGAAAAATCTAAGATTTTATAATAGTTTAAGATTTGTTCTAACAAACTATTCTAGTGAAATATCCACGATAGTTTACATATCATATATGTTGTTTTGCGAATAGTAGTACATGAAGTTGTTTTTAGACAAAAAGAAGAGTTTTCAAAGTAAGTATTCGCTTCCAAGAGGTTGGGATTCTAAAGTCATACTTTTACTTTTTTAAGTTACTTTAAGTAAAAGTATATCTCACTTAAATTATAAAAGTGAATCAATTAAAGTCATATGTGCATATTTTATCTTTTACAACTTCACAACCTCAACATTCACCATTACCATGTGAGAAAAAGTCCAAGTACTACGTGGAACCTTTGTCAAGGAAAAATTTAAATATCCATACTTATATTAGAGTGTAGAAACCTTGGTGAATCTTATTAATTCTTAAAATGCCAAACATAAAATGTTTGTTGATATTTTTGTAAAAATATTCAAAATTTTAAGGATTTTATATAGTTTCTAGAAAATTTTGTCTACTTTTAGAGAAAAATACATTTATCATATAGAATTTGGGAAAAACATTTTACATAAAAATTGGAATTGGTGAATATTTTTTGGAAAAAGGTGGAAAACTAACCCATGGGATAAATTTAGCCCCTAAAGTTTCCCCGACCTTGGTTCAACAATTTGGATTCTT
>JZKD02S0597466.1:0-16004 GCA_000966675.3 Picea glauca | reverse complement strand
ATAATATATAGTTTATCTATCATATATAAATTATTATAATAGTTTATCTATCATATATATAGTCTGAGTGGGCCTAATGGTTAAGAACATGTGTTTCTTTCTAAGAGGTCTTAAGTTCAAATCTAGAGCGGGTAGGGTATGTATACCTCCGTAAACTTTACCAATCAAGATAAATACACTTCATATTTAGTAAATTGCGACTTGGTGCCTTACTTAGCGGACTGGGCAGTTTCCTTACTTGGCGGGCCGCCATAAGAGAGAAACGGGTATCAATCAGTTCGATATCAGGTCAAAAGGTCACAATGTCGATGATGGCAGGTCGTAAGTTGGAAGTTCAATGAAGGCAGGTTGCAAGATAGATCAAAAAGGTCGAAGGCGGTCATCATTCAGGTTCATAGGTCGTTTTATTTTAGCAAAGCATAATCATCAAGTTATTCTAGCCACATGTTCTCGCCACACAGGTGGGTTCCTCCCTCTCTCCCTCTAGCCTCCTCACGAGCAGCAAGCAGACGGGTTTGTCTAGTGTCAAAGCAAGCCAGCCATCTAATTAATCCGCGTTTTCATCACACTTCTTACCCTCCAAATGGGTTTACAGGGTCAAAGTGGTCATATAGGGGACTAAAATGGCCATTTAAGAGGTTTATACCTAACTCGCTAAGCACCCTCTAATTGACCTACTAAATATTATTATTAATTAATTTTTTTTATATATCATATTTATATTATTATTATTAATTTTTTTATATATCATATCTATATTATTATTATTATTATTATTATTATTATTATTATTATTATTATTTTGTAAATGAAACTTTTTTATTTTAATTATGTGTTTTGTTTGCATCATTTATTTAATTATATAACATATTTATGTAATTATTTATTGATTTGAAATAGTATAATATAAAGGAATGTTTTTTTTTTAATTCAATTATTCATTATTTTCACATATGTTAGTTTTATTTTTCATACAACACAAAATCTAATCATTTTTAGTCACATATCACTATATATTTTAAATCATATCTTCTACCAACTTTATTATTTACAACCATTTATTTTCTCACATTTTGATTTCTCTTATTTTAAATAACTTTATTATTTATAACCATTTATTTTCTCACATTTTGATTTTTCATATATATAATGATGATGATTAACATCCACTAAAACTGAATTGGTCTATCGGATCTTAAGAGGGTAAGTGATTACTTTGATTCTTTAGAATTTTGTTTTTGTGCTCGAAAAACATTAAGAGAAGCTTTCCAATATCACCATAGTTTTGTTGAGTTAAGAGGTTAGGAAGGTTGGTAGTGTGACAAATATCTTGAAAATGAGATCTAATCTGGGTATAGGCTTGACAATCTAAGAGAAAGTGTTTTTCATCTACAACCTTCTTAGTGTCACAAAGGTGATGCACTATTTCATCCCATGGCGTTTTAGGAATTGACCAGTGCCCAGTTTCACTATGGAGCTCGTGAGTGTAACATCCCGCTCTTGGGTGCACTGAGCAAACCTATTCTTTAAGGAGACTTGCTTGCAAGTGATCCAGATTATTATATCTATTGGTCGTTTTTTATTATGATTATGAGACATTATGGATTTGACGATATGTTATTTGGTTGTATTACATAGACAGGTGTTATTGAGTGGTTCTCCTGAGTGTGCAGTGTTAGCACTAGAAGTCACCTCGGGATTGCGGCAGAGGTAAGCCTGATACCCATCAGTTTGTATGTCACAATGAATAGATTTAAAGGCGGTCTAATGGACGCAGACTCGGGATGGTATCATTCTAACTCAGAAAATTGGGTTGGAAAGCACAAGCATGTGAGGTCTTAGTTTATCTCCAGATGGTAAGTTGTAGTAAGGGTGAGTAGGAGGAAGTCTTCAATGAGAAAATGTAAAGATCTGTCGAGGACATCAAGTCTTTCGGCATCCCAAGGAGGAACGATTTAAACACAAGAGCTTCTCAAATTTAAATGTCAAAGAAACTGAAAGGAACTATGACAACACTATAATCAAACGTTCATTATAATGCAGACACAATAATTCAAGTGAATCAGTCAATCATGAATTCTTTCAGCATCAGAGGGAAACACGAGTGAGTAAGAAATCTGATTGTTATTAAACAAGAAGTCTCAAGTTCATATACATAACCAGATAACCATAGAGTTCATTAAAACTGTATAATTCGGGATCATTTCTCTACCATCGACCATTAGAAAATCTCAAAATGACCCCTATATACTCAGAGAAATCCGCCACTAACAGAAGGAGAGTCGTTGAGCGATTACATTCAAGGCTTTACATGTGCAGGATCTCCTTGCAGACGGTGCATGCAGTCTTTTGTCAGACACTGGCTCAGATCGACATGGCTCTCGCAGGGAACCTGTCCACAGGGGTACCACGGGCTGACTGCTCCAAACCCTCCATGCCTTCCATTTATGGATTGAGCTGAGGTTTCAACCACCCAACTTAACTTTCATTAATTTCTTTCTTCCATGGAGAGTGGCCAAGACTAAATTCACAGGGGATGACCACGTGCCTACTCTCCAAGAATCAGAAGCTAGCTTCCTTTCCTCTAGCCCCTCTCTCAATGTAACCCAGGGCCACAACTCTACGTTAATCTCACAAGACATCCTAACATTTCATGTTTCGGGGGCTTTCATATGGCTCACCTTCGGATTTCTTGATCCCTGAAACTGCGAAATCTCTTATCTGACCTATGGTCAGATCTACTCCACAATCAATGACTGCGATGCTTTTCCAGGACCCTGAATTAGTCCTCTATATGAGACTGGGGTCAGTTGCTTCTCCTAAACCCTTTTTTCACATGACCAGGGGTCGCGACCTGGCACCTATCTCTAAAGACGTTTCAAGACTTTGGCTATTAGGGATTCCCACATGCTAAGCTTCAGAATTATCGATACTTGATTTAACGAAATTGCCCACCCAGATCAACGGTTGGATCTGCCTTAAAATTAATCGCCAGGATGATTCCTTGAAGGCCCCAAGTCACCAGCTCTACACAATGGGTGCCAACCTTCTTTCTTGGACCCGTTCGCCACAATACCAGGGGATATGACCATGGGCATGAACTTCCCAAGGCGTTTTGGGACTTTGCTTATCGGGAGTTTCCATACTACTGACTTCAGATTTCCCGATCCGCGAAACTACGAAATCATCGATTAGGTGCCACGTGTTCCACTAGTTTGAATGGCCCAGATCTATTTCACGATTTCGTGACTCATGACAATTGCTTGTGGCTCATTTCAAAATCCCTGAAACCCAATTCTGCGAAACCGTTTAATCCACTGCAACCTCTCCCCTTCAAGATCAACGACTCATGTTGATTTCAGGTTTCACATTTCGTGAGGTCTGATGATTTTGCTTCTTGACTGCTCTGATCCACAAAATCATGAAATTCTTAATCGTGTGCCACACGTCCTGCTGAGAAGGACAGCTCAGATCATTTTATGATTTCACATTTCGCGAATCCTCGTAAATCTTCCCTTTGACCTTTCTGACTCGCAAAATCACGACTCTACCTAACACTATTCCTCGTGCAACTCTGTGATCGTGATCACTCGATGGTTGTCGATGTGATATGCTTGAAGGATCTTTTCCATTGAAGAGTGATCTTGCTTGCTTGCTTGATTTGAATCCATATTAAAAGCTTCAAGTGTTGCGCTTGGTGCTGACGACTACATCATGTGTTGATCACTTGAATGACTGGCTAAGGTATCGGGAAAACAAAAGGATCAACAACAGAGGCAAAAAGAGAGAGAGAGAAGATCAACTTAGGGAAAACAGAAATTCTTGGGGCCGATACTTCTCAGGCAAGCTGACAGGGAAAATCAAGTCGATCAAACGGATGGAGGAAAACACCATAAAAACTACAAGTGAAAGGAAAACCTATGATCTAGTCTACAAAAGGAGGAAAAATAGGCAAAAACTACAGACCTAGGTAGAAACCATAGCCCACAAGACCTTAACAAGTTTATGTGATAAAATTAGGCTCCATGAGGGATAGAGTCCTCCCTTCGAGGCTCTAATAACTCCTTTCGCAGCTTCAGTGCCTTAGTGTTGGGTTGTGCAGTCTTCCATTACAAACAAAACATAAAACATGAACAGTATTTACAATAATGGGATGTCGACTATGGCTTTAAACAAAAAACCTCTTCAAGAAGTGCCCATTTACAGGGCCACCAAAAACTTCATCACCCTCCAGATTCTGTAACGTGTAATTATTGTTTGGAAATGCTTCAGAAATCTTGAAGGGGTCGATCCACAAGGCCTCGAATTTGGTATGCTTACCTCTATCATATTTCGGTGCGTCCCATTTTAAGACTAGATCTCCTAGCTGGAAATCTCCTTTTTGCACCTTCTTGTCAAAAGCCTGTTTGACTCTCTATTGATGCTTATGTGCTATGTCCAGGAGTTTCTCTCTTTCCTGCTACACTTCAACTAGCTAATGTATCCTTCAGATCATATCATCAGGCTCACCCTGCTAGTCTTGAAAGAATTTCTCCACGAGCAGGGCCAATTGTGAGGGAAAAACCGCTTCAGTTCCATATACCAGCTGGAATGGAGAGACACCTAGAGATATTTTTGTTGTCACTCTATCTGCCCACAGAGAAACCTTGAGCTTTGAATCCCATGCTTTTTTTTATCCTCCAATAGTCTCTTAATGATTTTGATCAAGCTCTTGTTAGAGGACTCTGTCAGTCCATTCCCATGGGGGTAGTAGGGGGTAGAGTGAATCAACTTGATTTTGAATTGTTCATAGAAATGGATTAATGGTTCAGCTTTGAAATATGCAGCATTATATGTGACAATCCTTCTTGGACAACCAAACCTTGTTATGATATCTTCCAAGAAACCAATGATCACCTTATGAGAATCACTCCTTATGGGGATAGATTCTATCCATTTGGTGAAGTAATCTGTGGCAGTAATGATCCATCTATGTCGACCGTTGGATGCAGGATGAATCCCCCCAATGAAGTCTAGGCCCCATTGCTGAAAGGGCCCTGAAGCAACCACAGGTTTCAATGGTAGGGGCTTCAGCTATTGTTTTCCTGAGAATTTCTGACATTTAGCACAGGCTCTGACTTTTGCGCAAACGTTAGTGAATAGAGTAGGCTATAAATAACTAGCCCTGATAATTTTATGGGTCGTCGTTCTCCAAAAGTGATGTCCCCCACACAAACTGTCATGAAATTCCGACATAATCCTTTGTGCTTCATGTGGGTATAAACATCTCAGAAGTACCCCCAGGGCATCTTTCCAATATAATTTTGTATCAACAAGGTAGTATTTAATTGCCTTAAAATTAAGAGCTCTTGCCTTTCTTTTTCCCATACCATCTGGAGGTCGCAACTCCTGCAAAACAAATATAATGTCTTTGTACTATATGCACTCTGCCAATGGAGGGTTGACTTGTGGGTCTATACGAGATAACTCATCCTGTTGAATTTCTAAGCAAGCATTGATGAATTTAACCTCCAAAAATTTACAATTAGATTCGGCCAACAACTTGGATAAACCTTGGACTTTAACTAGCTTGGTGGGTTTTATTTCTAGTTCAAATTCAAGGATTCTAGAAATCCACTTGCTTCTCCTCCCATCTATGTCAGGATGGATGAGGATGTCCTTCACAGCAAATGAAGGAACATATGCAATGATCTTCGAATGCATAACATAGACTCTGAAATCCTTGAGGGATTTCACCAAGGCATAGGCCTGATTCTCCATGATGTCATATCTAACTTTTGTGTCCCTCAATGCCCTGCTGAAAAAGGAAATAGGTTGTTCCATCCCCTCATAATTCTTTTGTAGTAAAACATCAGCCACCGTGTCAAATGAAGCAAAGGGAAAAATCAGAAAATCCTTGGAATAATCAGGACTAATTAACATAGGTGCTTCAGTAAATGCTTGTTTGATTTGTTTGAAGGATTTTCTGGGCTCTGTAGTCCATTTTACTTCATTTCCATTCCTGAGCATGGTTGTGATATGCTTCACTAATTCGACAAAGTTTGAAACAAACCTTCTCAGAAAATTAATTTTGCCCAGGAAAGACTAGACCTCTTTCTTGGATATCAGAAGTGACAAGGTTCGGATTTCTTCCACCCTACTGGGATCAATCCTTACTCCCTTAGAAGATACTATATGCCCCGATAATTTTACCTCCTTCATGGAAAACAACGATTTCTTGGGGTTTAAGGAGAGACCAAACCTTATGCATTTTGTGAACACCCTTTTCAAATTATCATAGTGCTCTCTGTCGGACTAGATAAAATTGTAATTTCATCCAAATAGATGACCACGAACTTGTCCCTTTCTCCAATGAAATCTATATCCATGGCTCGTTGAAAGGTCACCCCTACATTCATCAATCCAAAGGACATTTTGGCGTACATGAACGTAACCCAAGGAGTGGTGAAGGTTGTTTTTTCTCTGTCCTCGGGCAAGACTAAGATTTGATTGTAGTCCGAAAATCTGTCAATCATGGATATCCTTGATGCACCAGTCACCCTCTGTAATATGTGTTCCATTTTTGACAAAGGATAATTGTCCTTCTTTGAGCTCCTGTTCAGGTTCCTGAAATCGACACAAACTCTGATTTCCCCACTCTTCTTTCTCACCGGGACCAAGTTGGCCACCCACTCTGAGTACCTCAAAGGCACGATGATCTGGGTATCCAAAAGCTTCTTTACCTCTCTCTCCATGATAGGTAGCAACATAGGATTAACTTGTCTCAACTTCTGCCTAAATGGCTTACCCTCTTCTTTCAGTGGGATCTTATGCTCAATGATGTTGGTGTCATGTGTTCTAAGGTATTCATAGGTCCAGGAAAACACATCATCGAATTCTTTTAATATCTCAGTATACTCGGCTCTCTGCTCCCTTGACAGGCTGCTTGACAACTTGACAAACTTTGGATCCTCCTCTATGCCAATATTGCACTCAACTACATCAGCATCCTCATTTGAAACATTACCCTTTACTGCCACATCATTTCCATCGAATAATATTTCTAAAGGAACTAGTCCCTTTGGAATGTGATTGTTAGGCAATTGAACAATATGGTGATTAGCAATTTTATTTAAAAATATCTCAGGGTGAGGGTCACCTTCAGAATCATGATCTTGATCAATGTGCAATGCAGAGAACTCATCAACAGACTCAAGAAATTTTCTGATTTCAAGATCATCATCGAATACCTTTCAATGCTTGATATTGTTAGGTACAGAGGGCCTATATATTACCTTGACATCATACTTGAACTTAGGTGGAAGAGGGATCATAAATTGGCTTGCTGAAACAGCCAGGGAATTGGCCAAAGTATTTTCCTCTCTTGGAATAAATGAAATGTTGAAGGCTGAGAAGAAATTGTCAATTAGGTCCCACACCTCATTTTTGTAACTTCTGAGTTGAGGATGTTTGGCCCGATAAGAATTTTTTATCTACTGGAATATCAACTCAACATCCCCAAACACTGTTACCTCTTCAATTCCCATATCCTTTGCAACCCTTAAACCTAAAACAAGATCTTCATATTCTACCACATTATTGGTAGTTTCAAACTATAGCTTGTATGACAGGGATGTGGTTTCCTGACAAGGTGACATAAAAACCACTCTGGCACCAGCACGTTCCCTAGAAGAGGCTCCATCAAAGAAAATCTTCCACACAGAGGTGGTTGGAGGAGGTATCTCACGATAAGAAATGGATTTCTTTTTTATTTCAAGAGGGGCTTCAGGAGTATCAGTGAGCTGCAAAAAACTAGACCCCAAATCAATGTCGAGTGTAAAGATAGGATGTTTGGTGGGGTTTTCTTAATCATTAATAATATATGCCAGCTGGGCTTCCCCATAAAGTATTCTATGCTCCCCCGCAAACATAGGAATAGTGGAATATGTGAGTTCCATTTGCAAGGTTCCTCCAAGTATTTTTATCCAAGATCTTGACAAAAGCATGCCAAACTTGGGGGGCATCAACCACTACAATGTCCATAACCACACTTTTCATGGGTAGGTGAAACAAGGTCACAACTAGGTCTTTGATAACCCCAAGACATTGCACTTTCCTAGAGTCAAAGGAATACAATTCATGGTAAGTTTTTTTTATTTCCAATCCCAGTTCTTCCATGACAATTTTGGGCATGAGATTATGGGATGACCCTGAATCCATCAGACAATTATGCAACACATTATCATGTATATTCAGTGATGTATAGAAGGGAGGGGATTAGCCATCTTTGTCTTCTATCAGAGGACCTAAGAAAACTGTTGGCTTTTCATCCTACAAATTGATTGAGTCTGTGGGATGAATTGTGGGTTCAAGCATCAACAATTTAGAGAGGCTCATTTTGAAATATTCATGCTTGACCATATCTGAAAGGGGTACAGGGATCCTAATATTTTGAACCTCATGCTCAAAATTAAAAGGAGATGTAGGATTCAGGATTTCTTTCACTTCTGGGACAGTAGTTATGGCCACTTGAGAGACGGTTTGAACTTTCTTACCTTTGCTTCTATCTACTACATCTTCAGTAGGATCCTCTGCTCTGGTAGGCTGCTCAGTAAAATCAGGCTTTCCTTCCTTTTTCTTGAACCGGAGGTTATATCTGTTTGGGCTGCCATCGGCCTTGTACCCTTTGCTTGGCTCATTCAGTTGATTGTACATGAGAGACTCCTCGTATGCAGACTGGGTTAAGTGAGGAAAAGAGGAGGTGTCCCCAAGACAGTGGATTTTGGGATCAAGGTCTTCATCCTCTTCTTCTCCATCAACAACAAGATTATTTTGAAGAGGGGTCTGGATTTTCTTATCATCCTTGTCTCTATTTATTTGGTCTCTTTGGATAATCTAAGGAGTATGCTTAGGCCTCCTATAGTTACCTCTGCTATCAACATTTTGGGGATATCTATAGTTCTTCTTTCCTTCTAATTCAATCCTTTCCACTCTAGCAGAAAGTAATTTTAGTTGTTTGGTTGTTTCATCTGTTTGAGGGGGGACAACAGAGGAACTGGAAGTCAGGGTTTCAAACCTACCCCTGTCTCTATCAGTTTTACCTCTAAGTTTGTTTGCTACCAATATATGGATTCTACTTCAAGGCCTACATATTTCATGTGAGACAAAGAGGTAGCTCTTATTTCTCTCAACAGTAGGAAAAAGTCAGGGCTGAAATCATTAGCATAATTAATTTTGGCAGAGATTTCTATAGACTTAACTTCGGCAGGAATCTTCTTATACATTTTATTAAACCTCTTCGAAAAGTATGAAATAGATTCCCCCTCCACTCTCTTAAGTGCTCCAAATTATGTAATATGATAAAGGAGATCTTTTTTATTTCCCCAATTTCTTAAGAATGCATCATCCATAGCAGGAATCCCATCAATATATCTGGGAGGCAAGTCCTTAAACCAATCCCTAGCATCACCATCAAGGCACTATACAAAAACTCTCATCCACACATCTTCATTTTCGATTTCCTGAATCTCTGCAAATATATAAAAGGATGAAAGGTTCTCTTCTACAGTCACGTCTCCCTCCACTGTGAAATGGGGCATATACTTAAGGTATTTTGTGGTTGGGAGAGCATTCATAGGCTGAGGTAAGACCAGAGGGACGTATCTAGCATTCAATATCTCAGCCATCCTATTCCTAGGAGGATTAGCACCTGCCATTTGGGCGTGAACTCGAGGAGAAACAGGAGGAGATGGAGTATGAACATGGGAGACAAGAATTGAATTTCTGGGAGAAGGAAACATCTGAGTGTTTGGAAAAAAGGTTACAGGGCTTGAGGGAACAGAGGTTTCCCTTTTTGTAAAATCAACAACTCTAACAGGATGAGGAATGATAAAACCTAGAGAGGGAAAATCTTTTGAGGTCTGGGTTCTAGACCAAGGTACAACTTCAGGGGAAATAGGAGTAACAAATCTTCCTCCTTCCAATCTGAAACCGGGAGGAGAAAACTCAACAGGAACACTCCCAAAATTTAAACTTATAGAAGCTTTGATAGATGGTGTAATAGGAAAATGGGAAACAGCTACTGGAGCTGCAATAGGAGAATAGTGAAAATCATCAGAAAAACTTGGTTGAGTAGTAGAGGTACCTTCCTGAAAGGTCTGTCATCTTCTGATAATTTTCTCTGGGTTAGCTTCAGGTGTTTCTAAAGGCATCTRTGYAGTAGACCTCATGTGTCTGCCGCTGGAAGCCAYAGCTAAAAYAGTGGAGTCATAACAATGGAGTCGCCAGGTGCACAGTTGCAATCTTTGATGTATTGAGTTCTGATGCACCTTCAGAATCAGTAAGCTTTGTCATTCAATCCCAGGGAAAATCTTCAATTTTGTCCCCAGTAGCGGCGCCATAAATGTTAGCACCAGAAGTCACCTCTAGATTGTGGCAAAGGTAAGCCTGATACCCATCAGTTTATATGTCACAATGAGAATATTTAAAGGCATTCTAATGGACGCAGACTCAGGATGGTATTGTTCTAACTCATAAAACTAGGTTGGAAAGCACAAACATGTGAGGTCTTAGTTTAACTTCAGATGGTAAGTTGTAGTAAGCATGAGTAGGAGGAATACTTCAGTGAGAAAATGTAAAGATCTGTCGAGGACATCAAGTCTTTCGGCAACCCAAGGAGGAATTATTTAAACACAAGAACTTATCGAATTTAAATGTCAAAGAAATTGAAAGGAAATATGACAACACTATAATCAAATGTTCATTATAATGAAGACACAATAATTCAAGTGAATCATTCAATCATGAATTCTTTCATCATCAAAGGGAAACAAGAGTGAGTAAGAAAGTTGATTGTTATTAAACAAGAAGTCTCAAATGCATATACATAACTAGATAACCATAGAGTTCATTAAAACTTTACAATTCAGGATAATTTCTCTACCATCGACCATTAACAAATATCAAAATGACCCCTATATACTCAAAGAAATCCGCCATTGACAGCAGGAGAGTCGTTGAGCGATAACATTCAAGGATTTACGTGTCTAGGATCTCTTTGCAGATGGTTCATGCAGTCTTTTCTCAGACATTGGCTCAAATCGGCATGGCTCTCACAAGGAACCTATCCACAGGGGTACCACGGGTTGACTGCTCCAGACCCTCCACGCCTTCCATTTATGGATTGATCTGAGGTTTCAACCACCCAACCCAACTTTCATTAACTACTTTCTTCCAAGGAGAGTGGTCGAGACTCAATGCACAGGGGACGACCACGTGCCTACTCTCCAAGACTTAGAATCTAGGTTCCTTTCCTTTGGCCCCTCTCTCAATGTAACCCAGGGCCACAAATCTACGTTAATCTCACAATACATCCCAACATTTCACATTTCAGGGGCTTTCATATGGCTCACCTTCATATTTCTCGATCCCCAAAACCGCGAAATATCTTATCTGATTGATGGTCATATCTGCTCCACAATCAACGATTGTGATGCTTTTCCAGGACCTTGAATTAGTCCTCTATACGTGACTGGGGTCGACTGCTTCTCCTAAACCCTTTTTTCACATGACCACGCATCGTGACCTGGCACCTATCTCCAAAGACGTTTCAGGACTTCGGGTATCGGGGATTCCCACATGCTAAGCTTCAGAATTCCCAACACGCGATTTAACGAAATCGCCCACCCAAATCAACGGTTGGATCTGCCTTAAAATTGACGACCATGATGATTCCTCGAAGGCCCCAAGTCGCCAGCTCTACACGATGGATGCCAACCTTCTTTCTTGGAACCATTCGCCACAAGACCAGGGGCTATGACCATGGACCTGGACTTCCCAAGGCGTTTCAAGACTTCGCTTATTGGGAGTTTCCATACTACTGACTTCAGATTTCCAATCCGCAAAACTGCGAAATCGTCGATCAGGTGCCACGTGCTCCACTAGTTTGAACGACCCATATCTATTTCGCGATTTTAGGACTTGCGACAATTGCTTGTGGATCATTTCAAAACCCCTGAAACCCAATTCTGTGAAACCATTTAATCCACTGCCACCTATCCCCTTCAAGATCAACGACTCATGTTGATTTCAAGTTTCACATTTCGTGAGGTTTGATGATTTTTCTCCTTGACTACTTCAATCCGCGAAATCACGAAATGCTTAATCATGTGCCACACGTCCTGTTGATAAGGAAGACTCAGATCATTTTGTGATTTCGCATTTCGCGAATCCTCGTAAATCTTCCCTTTGACCTTTCTGACTCGCGAAATCGCGAGTCTGCCTGACATTATTCCTCGTGAAAATCTATGATCGTGATCACCCGATGGTCGTCGATTTGATCTGCTTGAAGGATATTTTCCATTGAAGGGTGATATTGCTTGCTTGCTTGATTTGAATCCATATTAAAAGCTTCAAGTGCTGCGCTTGGTGCTGACGACTGCACCCTGTTTTGATCACTTGAATGACTGGCTAAGGGCTCGAGAAAACAAAAGGATCAACAACAGAGGTGAAAAGAGAGAGAAGATCAACTTAGGGAAAACAGAAAGGCTTGGGGCCGATACTACACAGGAAAGAGGACAGGGAAAATCAAGTCAATTAAATGGATGGAGGCAAACAACAGAAAAACTACAAATGAAAGGAAAACCTACGATCGGGTCTGCAAAAGGAGGAAAAATAGGCAAAAATTATAGACCTAGGTAGAAACCATAGTTCACAAGACCTTGACAATTTTATGTGATAACATGCAGGACTTTGGACATTGAGGATGCAGAGGCATCGATGAAACCCCTTGGACTTCGGATCGAGTCAGGGAGAGGACTGTTGAGTTTGAATGTTATTGATGTGACACATGTACATATGATTAGATGTTATGATGATTGATTATTGTTGCTGACATGATTCATTGATGGATGCACGCTGACGATATCTTGTCGACCAGACTGACATGTGGAGTAGAGGGGTCACACGGGACAACCAGAAACTTGAGGGAGAGATGTGGACAACAACCCTGCCATAGCCTACTATCACTCCCGCCATGGCTCGAACTATAGGTTAATGATTACCTAGTTTGAGAATACCCACTTTGTCGTGAGGGAAGACTGTGATAGTCTCTCATGATGATTCTAAGGGGTGCGCAATAAGGCAAGGGCCTTATTCCTTAAAGGCCCTTAGTCTCCCACAAGATCACCTGGAGGAGTATTGACTCCAGGGTTTTTTTTATCTCTACCAAGTTAGTCAAGAGGTGAGTGGTACCCTTGGAGCACACAGTGCGTCCTGAAGGTCATGTCATGCAAGGAAAATAGAAAGAGGTGAGTGGCACCCTTGGAGCATGTAGTGTGTCCTGAAGGGCACGTCGCGCAAGGAAAATTGAAAGAGGCAAGTGGAACCCTTGGAGCACGTAGTGCGTCCTAAAGGGCACATCGTGCAAGAAAAACAGAAAGAGATGATTGGCACCCTTGGAGCACCTAGTGTGTCCTGAAGGGCACGTCGTGATTTTAACTGGTAAGTGAATAAACCTAGTCGGCCCTAAAATGAATGATGTGATAAGTAAGATTTAAAAACAAATTTTCCCTAATGAAAATGTCACCCAACCTAGAGAAATTAAAACCTAAGTCCAAGTAGAACATGTGGTAAAAAATTAATAATAAACAAACATGTAACAAAAAGGGGGTAAGAAATTCAAATTAATATATTTAAGTCAAATTATCATGAAGAATTAAAATTTAAAAAGGGAATGTTTTTTTAATCTATTTTTGCTAATTTAATTTTAGTTAAAAAGAAAACAGGGTAAATGGTTGTTTTATCTACACTTGCTAAATTAAATTTTAATTAAAGAAGAAAAAGGGTAATTGGTTGTTTTATCTACAATTACTAAATTTGATTTTTAGTTAAAAAGGAAAAAGAGGGAAACTTAAAAGAAATAAGAAACTTAAGGAAAAAGGGGAAACCTAAAAAGTGGGGGGAAGTAAAGAAAAAGTTGAATGTCTAACTTAGTAAGGAATCTTGCCATTGGAACTTTCTAATTATGAACTCAACTAGGAATTAAGCAAGATGTAAGTCATTTAAGAAGTGTAAGGGGATATTGAGACACCTAGGAGCATTTTTAGGAATGTTTTTAGGTGGGTGAGGGAAATAGGAATAATTAATTAATTAATAAAATTAATTTTCTAGTGCAACTAGGGGATCGAGGGACATGTGTACGGGGGAGGTTTTTCCTAATTAAAATTTATGAAAAAGGATTAATGAGAATATGGGAAACTAATTACTTAAAAACTCTATAAAAAGGATGGAGGAGGAGGAGGAGTATGGATCTGATCTTTTTGCGTAACGTTACGCTACTAAATTTTTCCTTGACTAAAATTTCTCTTGTGGGAGTTGGGATACCCATCTTGGGTAACCAGTGGTAGCTCGACCTTGCGAGGTGAGATGGGTACTATTTGTTCTCTGGTATTGTGTGTATGGCCCCTTTGCAGCTCGAGGGGATCAAGGGGAAGAAGAGTACCCCTAACATTGGTTGGGAGTTACCAGTGAGGTCACATCGGTCGGCAAGTGAGAGCTGGACAGAACGCACGTGAGACAAAAACTACGGAGCATTCGTGTTTGGCTAAAGTACGTCGATTTAAGTTGTTACTTGCAATAAAAGTTAATTTACACATGTTATTTCTCTGTGCTCAGTTGAATATTTCATTGCCTTGAGTAGTCTTGCACATTCTTTCCTACGGTATTTGTAATCCCCTTATTTGTTGTATTATGAATTGATTTCTCTTGGCGAACCCAACTTCTGATTGCAATGACTTCTCTGTGTGGATTTTATTGATTATTATGAAGATATTTTGTCCTTATCTTCCATCCCTTATCCCTTTAGTCATTAGTCCATGCCTGAGCAGTCGGCTAGGAACCAAATCAACGGTCGTCACTTCGGTGTTTGAAAACATATAGATTCAAATTCCCTATTTTTTTGCGCATGGATTATGAGTGAAGGATAAATTTTGCCCAACTATCTATCCCTTACTTATCTCTGCGTTTGATTGATTTATGGTTGAATGTTTAGTCTTGCTCCTTCTTCTGAACGAGTACCTCTTTGTTTTGATTGCTTAAATTTCAAAAACCCTTGCATTTCCTTGAAGGATCAACTCTGAATTTTCTTTTTGGATAAAATCTCAGCGCTGAATGGTAAACCCTCTTCGTTTCTTTTACTGATTGATCTCCTGCATTTTGGAAGGGGTAAATCTCTATGTTTTAATGATTGTCTGTGTTATTACACAATTCCCAACATTTTTATAATAATTCCCAGCGTTTTTTATCATTCCCAACAGAGATATTATCACTCTTGTTTCCTTACAGAGAACCCATGTATATAAATGACGACAATAACAGTTATTATTGCTCTGCGATTTTGTTTACATTTGTGCCATCAATACCATTTATTAGGCTCTGCGAATAAGTAGTGGATAACGCTACACTGATGGACAGTTTATTGACATCGATTCATTATTCCAAGAAATTTTCAGTTTCAGAAAAAGATTTTATCATTCAAAAAAAAATCAATCTTAATATTAGAACAATTTCATTTTTTAGAAGAAATTTCAATTTTAGAAAATGATTTCATATTCATACAACGGTTTTTCATTTTCAAGAAATTTTCTTTTCAGAAAACAAATTTTATTATCAAAAACGTTTAATACTAGAGCGATTTCATTATTCAAAAGAAATCTTTGATTTCAGAAAACACTTTTATTATTCAAACGATTTTTATATTAGAATGATTTCAATATTCAGAAGAATTTCTCGTTTTCAAAAAACGCTTTCATTGTTCAAAAATGATTTTAATACTAGAGTGATTTCATTATTCAAAGCAATCTTCAGTTCAGAAAACGCTTTTATTATTCGAACATTTTTTTTTTATATTAGAAAGATTTCAATATTCATAAGAATTTCTCATTTTCAGAAAATGCTTTCATTGTTCAAAAACGATTTTAATAATAGAACGATTTCATTATTCAAAAGAAATCTTCAGTTTCAGAAAA
>JZKD02S0597455.1:3938-16005 GCA_000966675.3 Picea glauca | reverse complement strand
TTTTAATACGGCCTCACCAAGGTTGGGCGCCCCAACGCAACGAAAGGAGCATCCGCAAGATGGGTGCCCAAACGCAACACAAGGCACGTCCGCAAGATGGGCGCCCAAACGAAAATCCGATCTGCAATGAAAACATCCACACAAGGGAGCACTACGCTAAAAGACGAGCTGGAGGATGGATAAGAACAAATTTTGGCTTGGAGGTAGAATTTTTAATACAGCCTCACCAAGGTTGGGCGCCCCAACGCAATACAAGGCACGTCCGCAAGATGGGCGCCCAAACGCAACACAAGGCACGTCCGCAAGTTGGGCGCCCCAACGCAACGCAAGGCACGTTTGCAATTTGGGCGCCCCAACGCACGTCCGCAACGCAAGGCACGTCCGCACGTCCGCAAGTTGGGCGCCCCAACCCAACGCAAGGCACGTTTGCAAGATGGTCGCCCAAACACAAAACTTATCTATAATGAAAATGTCCACACAAGGGAGCACTAGGCTAAAAGATGAGCTGGAGGATGGATAAGAACAAATTTTTGCTTGGAGGTAGACATTTTAAGACGACCTCACCAAGGTTGGGCACCCCAATGCAACACGAGGCATGTCCGCAAGATGGGCGCCCAAACGCAACACAAGGCACGTCCGCAAGTTGGGCACCCCAACGCAACGCAAGGCACGTCTGCAAGTTGAGCACCCCAACGCACATCTGCAACGCAAACACAAGGCAAGTCTGTAGGTACACAAGTTGGGCGCCCCAACGCAACACAAGGCACGTCCGCAAGATGGGCGCCCAAACGTAAAACTCATCTGCAACGAAAATGTCCACACAAGGGAGCACTAGGCTAAAAGACGAGCTGGAGGATGGATAAGAACAAATTTTGGCTTGGAGGTAGACTTTTTAATATGGCTTCACCAATGTTGGGCACCCCAATGCAACGCAAGGCACGTCCGCAAGAGGGGCGCCCAAATGCAACACAAGACACGTCCGCAAGTTGGGTGCCCCAATGCAACGCAAGGCACGTCCACAAGTTGGGCGCCCAAATGCACGTCAGCAACGCACGTCCGCAACGCACGTCCACAACGCACGTCCGTAATGCAAACGTAAGGCACGTCCGCAATGCAAGGCACATCCGCAAGTTGGGCGCCCCAAGGCAACGCAAGGCACGTCCGCAAGATGGTCGCCCAAACGTAAAACTCATCCACAACGAAAACGTCAACACAAGGGAACACTAGGCTAAAAGATGAGCTGGAGGATGCATAAGAACAAATTTTGGCTTGGAGGTAGACTTTTTAATACGGCCTCACCAAGGTTGGGCGCCCCAAGGCAACGAAAGGCATGTCCGCAAGATAGGTTCCCAAACGCAACACAAGGCACATCCACAAGTTGGCCGCCCCAACGCAATGCAAGGCACGTCCGCAAGATGGTCACTCAAATGCAAAACTCATCCGCAATGAAAATGTCCACACAAGGGAGAACTAGGCTAAAAGACTAGCTGGAGGATGGATAAGAAATTTTTTTGGCTTGGAGGTAGACTTTTTAATACAGCCTCACCAAGGTTGGGCACCCCAACGCAATGCAAGGCACATCTGCAAGATGGGCGCCCAAACGCAACACAAGGCACGTCCGCAAGTTGGGCGCCCCAACTCAACG
Source organism: Picea glauca (assembly GCA_000966675.3). Taxonomy (NCBI): domain Eukaryota; kingdom Viridiplantae; phylum Streptophyta; class Pinopsida; order Pinales; family Pinaceae; genus Picea; species Picea glauca. The sequence goes on along the minus strand of JZKD02S0597455.1, from coordinate 14,360 downwards.
CAAGGCACTTCCGCAAGTTACGTGCCCCAATGCACATCCGCAACGCAAACGCAAGGGACGTCCGCAATGCAAGGCACGTCAGCACGTCCGCAAATTGGGCACCCCAACGCAATGCAAGGCACGTCTGCAAGATGGTCGNGCAAGTTGGGCACCCCAACGCAACGCAAGGCACGTCTGCAAGTTGAGCGCCCCAACGCACGTCCGCAACGTAAACGTAAGGCAAGTCTGCAGGTCCGCAAGTTGGGCGCCCCAATGCAACACAAGGCACGTCCGCAAGATGGGCACCCAAACGCAAAACTCATCCGCAACGAAAACATCCACACAAGGGAGCACTAGGATAAAAGATGAGCTGGACGATGGATAAGAACAAATTTTGGCTTGGAGGTAGACTTTTTAATATGGCCTCACCAATGTTGGGCACCCCAACGCAACGCAAGGCACGTCCGCAAGAGGGGCGCCCAAATGCAACACAAGACACGTCCGCAATTTGGGCGCCCCAACGCAACGCAAGGCACTTCCGCAAGTTGGGCACCCAAATGCACGTTCGCAACACACGTCCGCAACGCACGTCCACAACGCACATCCGTATTGTAAATGCAAGGCACGTACGCAATGCAAGGCACATCCGCAAGTTGGGCACCCCAACGCAACGTAAGGCACGTCCGCAAGATGGTCGCCCAAACGCAAAACTCATCCACAACGAAAACGTCAACCCAAGGAAAAACTAGGCTAAAAGACGAGCCAGAGGATGGATAAGAACAAATTTTGGCTTGGAGGTAGACTTTTTAATACGGCCTCACCAAGGTTGGGCTCCCCAAGGCAACGAAAGGCACATCCACAAGATAGGTGCCCAAACGCAACACAAGGCACATCCGCAAGTTGGCTGCCCCAACGCAATGCAAGGCATGTCTGCAAGATGGTCGCCCAAATGCAAAACTCATTTGCAATGAAAATGTCAAAACAAGGGAGCACTAGGCTAAAAGACGAGCTGGAGGATGGATAAGAAATTTTTTTGGCTTGGAGGTAGAGTTTTTAATACGGCCTCACCAAGGTTGGGCACCCCAATGCAATGCAAGGCACGTCTGCAATATGGGCGCCCAAACGCAACACAAGGCACGTTCGCAAGTTGGGCGCCCCAACGCAACGCAAGGCACTTCCGTAAGTTGCGTGCCCCAATGCACGTCCGCAACGCAAACGCAAGGGACGTCCGCAATGCAAGGCACGTCGGCATGTCTGCAAATTGGGTGCCCCAACTCAATGCAAGGCACGTCTACACAAGGGAAAATTTCCACACAAGGGAGCACTAGGCTAAAAGATGTGCTGGAGGATGGATAAGAACAAATTTTGGCTTGGAGGTATACTTTTTAATATGGCGCCACAAGATGGGTGCCTAAACACAAGATGGGCACCCAAACGCAACACAAGACATGTCCGCAAGTTGGGCGCCCCAACGCAACGCAAGGCACGTCCGTAAGTTGGACGCCCCAATGCACGTCCACACGTCCGCAAGTTGCACTCCTCAATGCAATGCAATGCACGTCCGCAATATGGTCGCCCAAATGCAAAACTCATCCACAACGAAAACGTCCACACAAGGGAGCACGAGGCTAAAAGATGAGCTGGAGGATGGATAAGAACAAATTTTGGCTTGGAGGTAGACATTTTAATACGGCCTCACCAAGGTTGGGGACCCCAATGCAATTCAAGTCACATCCAAAAGATGGGCACCCAAACGCAACACAAGGCACGTCCGCAAGTTGGGCGCCCCAACGCAACGCAAGGCACGTCCGCAAGTTGGGCGCCCCAACGCACGTCCGCAACGCACGTCCGCAGCGCAAACACAAGGCACTTCTGCAATCCACGGCACGTCCGCACGTCCGCAAGTTGGGCGCCCCAACACAATGCAAGGCACGTCCGCAAGATGGTCGCCCAANGCAAGCCATGTCCACACGTCCGCAAGTTGCACTCCCCAATGCAATGCAAGGCATGTCCGCAATATGGTCGCCTAAATGCAAAACTCATCCACAACGATAACGTCCACACAAGGGAGCACGAGGCTAAAAGATGAGCTGGAGGATGGATAAGAACAAATTTTTGCTTGGAGGTAAACTTTTTAATACGGCCTCACCAAGGTTGGGGACCCCAACGCAATGCAAGGCACATCCGAAAGATGGGCGCCCAAACGTAACACAAGGCACGTCCGCAAGTTGGGCGCCCCAACGCAACGCAAGGCACGTCCGCAAGTTGGGAACCCCAATGCACATCCGCAACGCACGTCCGCAACGCAAACACAAGGCACTTCCGCAATGCACGGCACGTTCGCACGTCCGCAAGTTGGGCGCCCCAACACAACGCAAGCCACGTCCGCAAGATGGTCGCCCAAACACAAAACTCAGCCACAACGAAAACGTCCACACAAGGGAGCACTAGGCTAAAAGACGATCTGGAGGATGGATAAGAACAAATTTTGGCTTGGAGGTAGACTTTTTAATACGGGCCCACCAAGGTTGGGCGCCCCAAGGCACGTCCGAAAGATGGGCGCCCAAATGAAACACAAGACACGTTTGCTAGTTGGGCACCCCAACGCAACGCAAGGCACGTCGGCAAGTTGGCAGCCCCAACGCACGTCCACAATGCAAATGCAAGGCACGTCCACACGTCCACAAGTTGGGCACCCCAATGCAACGCAAGGCACGTCCGCAAGTTGGGCGCCCCAACGCACGTCCACAACACAAACGCAAGTCACGTCCGCACGTCTGCAAGTTGGGTGCCACAACGCAATGCAAGGCACGTCTGCAAGATGGTCACCCAAATGCAAAACTCATCTGCAATGAAAACGTCCACACAGGGGAGATCTAGGCTAAAAGACAAGCTGGAGGATGGATAAAAACAAATTTTAGGTTGGAGGTAGACTTTTTAATACGGCCTCACCAAGGTTGGGTGCCCGAACGCAACGAAAGGCACATCCACAAGATGGGNCCCAAACGCAAAACTCATCTGCAACGAAAATGTCCACACAAGGGAGCACTAGGCTAAAAGATGAGCTGGAGGATGGATAAGAACAAATTTTGGCTTGGAGGTAAACATTTTAATATGGCCTCACCAAGGTTGGGCGCCCCAACGCAACACGAGGCACGTCCGCAAGATGGGCGCCCAAACGCAACACAAGGCACGTCCGCAAGTTGGGCACCCCAACGCAACGCAAGGCACGTTTGCAAGTTTAGCACCCCAACGCACATCCGCAATGCAAGTGCAAGGCAAGTCTGCAAGTCCACAAGTTGGGGGCCCCAACGCAACACAAGGCACATCCGCAAGATGGGCACCCAAACGCAAAACTCATCCGCAACGAAAACGTCCACACAAGGGAGCACTAGGCTAAAAGACGAGATGGAGGATGGATAAGAACAAATTTTGGCTTGGAGGTAGACTTTTTATTATGGCCTCACCAATGTTGGGCACCCCAACGCAACGCAAGGCACGTCCGCAAGATGGGTGCCCAAATGCAACACAAGACACGTCCGCAAGTTGGGCGCCCCAACGCAATGCAAGGCACGTCCAAAAGTTGGGCGCCCAAACGCACATCCGAAACGCAAACACAAGGCACGTCCGCAATGCAAGGCACGTCCGCAAGTTGGGCGCCCCAATGCAACGCAAGGCACGTCCGCAAGATGGTCTACCAAACGCAAAACTCATCCACAACGAAAACATTAACACAAGGGAACATTAGGCTAAAAGACGAGCTGGAGGATGGATAAGAACAAATTTTGGCTTGGAGGTAGAATTTTTAATACGGCCTCACCAAGGTTGGGTGCCCCAAGGCAACGAAAGGCACATCCGCAAGATAGGTGCCCAAACGCAACACAAGGCACATCTGCAAGTTGGCCGCCCCAACGCAACGCAAGGCATGTCCGCAAGATGGTCGCCCAAACGCAAAACTCATCCGCAATGAAAATGTCCACACAAGGGAGCACTAGGCTAAAAGACGAACTGGAGGATGGATAAGAAATTTTTTTGGCTTGGAGGTAGACTTTTTAATACAGCCTCACCAAGGTTGGGCACCCCAACGCAATGCAAGGCACATCTGCAAGATGGGCGCCCAAACGCAACACAAGGCACGTCCGCAAGTTTGGCGCCCGAACGCAATGCAAGCCACGTCCATAAGTTGAGCGCCCCAATGCACCTCCGCAACGCCAACGCAAGGGACGTCCGTAATGCAAGGCACGTCGGCACGTCCGCAAATTGGGTGCCCCAACACAATGCAAGACACGTCTGCAAGATGGTCGCCCAAATGCAAAACTCATCCGCAAGGAAAACGTCCACATAAGGGAGCACTAGGCTAAAAGATGTGCTGGAGGATGGATAAGAACAAATTTTGGCTTGGAGGTATACTTTTTAATATGGTGCCACAAGATGGGCACCCAAACGCAAGATGGGGACCCAAATGCAACACAAGACACGTCCGCAAGTTGGGCGCCCCAACGCAACGCAAGGCACGTCCGCAAGTTGGACACCCCAACGCACGTCCGCAACGCAAACGCAAGGCACGTCCGCACGTCCGCAAGTTGCACTCCCCAATGCAATGCAAGGCACGTCCGCAAGATGGTCGCCCAAATGAAAAACTCCTCTGCAACAAAAACGTCCACACAAGGGAGCACGAGGCTAAAAGATGAGCTGGAGGATGGATAAGAACAAATTTTGGCTTGGAGGTAGACTTTTTAATACGGCCTCACCAAGGTTGGGGACCCCAACGCAACGCAAGGCATGTCCGAAAGATGGGTGCCCAAACGTAACACAAGCCACGTCCGCAAGTTGGGCGCCCCAACGCAACGCAAGGCACGTCCGCAAGTTGGGCGCCCCAACGCACATTCGCAACGCAAACGCAAGGCACTTATGCACGTCCGCAACTTGGGTGCCCCAACACAACGCAAGGCACGTCTGCAAGATGGTCGCCCAAAACCAAAACTCATCCACAACGAAAACGTCCACACAAGGGAGCACTAGGCTAAAAGACGAGCTAGAGGATTGATAAGAAAAAATTTTGGCTTGGAGGTAGACTTTTTAATACAGCCTCACCAAGGTTAGGCGCCCCAATGCAACGCAAGGCACATCCGCAAGATGGGCACCCAAACGCAACACAAGGCACGTCCGCAAGTTGGGCGCCCCAACGCAACTCAAGGCACGTCCGCAAGTTGCGCGCCCTAACGCACGTCTGCAACACAAACGCAAGGCACATCCGCAACACAAGGCACATCAGCACGTCCGCAAATTGGGGGCCCCAACGCAACGCTAGGCACATATGCAAGATGGTCTCCCAAATGAAAAAATCATCCGCAAGGAAAACGTCCACACAAGGGAGTACTAGGCTAAAAGACATGCTGGAGGATGGATAAGAACAAATTTTGTCTTAGAGGTATACTTTTTAATATGGCCCCACCAAGGTTGGGCGCCCCAACGCAATGAAAGGTGCGTCTGCAAGATGGGCGCCCATACGCAACGCAAGGCGGGTCTGCAAGATAGGTGCCCAAACGAAAAATCGATCCGCAACAAAAACATCCACACAAGGGAGCACTAGGCTAAAAGATGAGCTGGAGGATGGATAAGAACAAATTTTGGCTTCGAGGTGGACTTTCTAATATGCACTCACCAAGGTTGGGCACCCCAACGCAATGCAAGGCACGTCCACAAGATGTGCGGCCAAACGAAACACAAGCCACATCTGCAACATGGGTTCCCCAACGTAATGCAAGGCACGTTCGCAAGTTGGGCGCCCCAACGCAATGCAAGCCACGTCCGCAAGGTGGGCGCCCCAATGCACGTCTTCAATGCAAACGCAAGGCACTTCCGCACGTCCGCAAGTTGGGCACCCCAACGCAACGCAAGGCACGTCCGCAAGATGGTCGCCCAAACGCAAAACTCATCCGCAATGAAAACGTCCACACAAGGGAGCACTAGGCTNGGGAGCACTAGGCTAAAAGACGAGCTGGAGGATGGATAAGAAATTTTTTTGGCTTGGAGATAGACTTTTTAATACGGCCTCACCAAGGTTGGGCACCCCAACGCAATGCAAGGCATGTCTGCAAGATAGGCGCCCAAATGCAACACAAGGCACGTCCGCAAGTTGGGCGCCCCAACGCAACGCAAGGCACTTCCGCAAGTTACGCGCCCCAATGCACATCCGCAACGCAAACGCAAGGGACGTCCGCAATGCAAGGCACGTCGGCAACTCCGCAAATTGGGCGCCCCAATGCAATGCAAGGCACGTCTGCAACATGGTCGCCCAAATTCAAAACTCATCCGCAAGGAAAACGTCTAGACAAGGGAGGACTAGGCTAAAAGATGTGCTGGAGGATGGATAAGAACAAATTTTGGCTTGAAGGTATACTTTTTAATATGGCGCCACAAGATGGGCGCCCAAACGCAAGATGGGCACCCAAACGCAACACAAGACACGTCTGCAAGTTGGGCGCCCCAACGCAACGCAAGGCACGTCCGCAAGTTGGATGCCCCAACGCACGTCCGCAATGCAAATGCAAGCCACGTCCACACGTACGCAAGTTGCACTCCCCAATGCAATGCAAGGCATGTCCGCAATATGGTCGCCCAAATGCAAAACTCATCCACAACGAAAACGTCCACACAAGGGAGAACGAGGCTAAAAGATGAGCTGGAGGATGGATAAGAACAAATTTTGGCTTGGAGGTAGACTTTTTAATACGGCCTCACCAAGGTTGGGGACCCCAACGCAATGCAAGGCACGTCCGAAAGATGGGTGCCCAAACGCAACACAAGGCACGTCCGCAAGTTGGGCGCCCCAACGCAACGCAAGGCACGTCCGCAAGTTTAGTGCCCCAATGCACGTCCGCAACGCACGTCCGCAATGCAAACACAAGGCACTTCCGCAATGCACGGCACGTCTGCACGTCCGCAAGTTGGGCGCCCCAACACAACGCAAGCCACGTCCGCAAGATGGTCGCCCAAACGCAAAACTCATCCACAACGAAAACGTCCACACAAGGGAGCACTAGGCTAAAAGACGATCTGGAGGATGGATAAGAACAAATTTTGGCTTGGAGGTAGACTTTTTAATACGGCCCCACCAAGGTTGGGCGCCCCAATGCAACGCAAGGCACGTCCGAAAGATGGGCGCCCAAACGAAACACAAGACACGTTTGCTAGTTGGGCGCCCCAACGCAACGTAAGGCACGTCGGCAAGTTGGCAGCCCCAACGCACGTCCACAATGCAAACGCAAGGCACGTCCACACGTCCACAAGTTGGGCACCCCAATGCAACGCAAGGCACGTCCGCAAGTTGGGCGCCCCAACGCACTTCCGCAACACAAACGCAAGGCACGTCCGCAACTCAAGGCACGTCCGCACGTCTGCAAGTTGGGTGCCACAACGCAATGCAAGGCACGTCTGCAAGATGGTCACCCAAACGCAAAACTCATCCGCAATGAAAACGTCCACACAGGGGAGATCTAGGCTAAAAGACAAGCTGGAGGATGGATAAAAACAAATTTTAGCTTGGAGGTAGACTTTTTAATACGGCCTCACCAAGGTTGGGTGCCCGAACGCAACGAAAGGCACATCCACAAGATGGGCGCCCAAACGCAACACAAGACATGTCCGCAAGTTGGGCACCCCAACGTAACGCAAGGCACGTCCACACAAGGGAGCACTAGGCTAAAAGACAAGCTGGAGGATGGATAAGAACAAATTGGGCCTCACCAAGGTTGGGCGCCCCAACGCAATGCAAGGCACATCCGCAAGATGGGCGCCCAAATGCAACACAAGGCACGTCCGCAAGTTGGGCGCCCCAACGCAATGCAAGGCACATCCGCAAGTAGGGCACCCCAACGCAAGGCACGTCCGCAATGCAATGCACGTTTGCACGTTCGCAAGTTGGGCGCCCCAATGCAACGAAAGGCACGTCCGCAAGATGGTCGCCCAAACGCAAAACAAATCCGCAACGAAAACGTCCACACAAGGGAGCACTAGGCTAAAATACGAGCTGGAGGATGGATAAGAACAAATTTTGGCTTGGAGGTAGACTTTTTAATANGCCCAAACGCAACACAAGACATGTCCGCAAGTTGGGCGCCCCAACGTAACGCAAGGCACGTCCACACAACGAAGCACTAGGCTAAAAGACAAGTTGGAGGATGGATAAGAACAAATTTTGGCTTGGAGGTAGAAATTTTAATATGGCCTCACCAAGGTTGGGCACCCCAACGCAATGCAAGGCAAGTCCGCAAGATGGGCGCCCAAATGCAACACAAGGCACGTCCGCAAGTTGGGCGCCCCAACGCAATGCAAGGCACGTCCGCAAGTAGGGCGCCTCAACGCAAGGCACGTCCGCAACGCAATGGACGTCCGCACGTCCGCAAGTTGGGTGCCCCAATGCAATGCAAGGCATGTCCGCAAGATGGTCGCCCAAACGCAAAACAAATCCGCAACAAAAACGTCCACACAAGGGAGCACTAGGCTAAAATATGAGCTGGAGGATGGATAAGAACAAATTTTGGCTTGGAGGTAGACTTTTTAATACGGCTTCACCAAGGTTGGGCACCCCAACGCAATGCAAGGCACATCCGCAATATGGGCGCCCAAATGCAACACAAGGCACGTCCGCAAGTTGGGCGCCCCAATGCAATGCAAGGCACATCCACAAGTTGGGCGGCCCAATGCACGTCCGCAACGCAAACTCAAGGCACGTCNCACACAAGGGAGCACTAGGCTAAAAGATGAGCTGGAGGATGGATAAGAACAAATTTTGGCTTGGAGGTAGACTATTTAATACAGCCTCACAAATGTTGGGCGCCCCAATGCAACGTAGGGCACGTCCGCAAGTTGGGCGCCCCAACGCAACGCAAGGCACATCCGCAAGTTGGGCGCACCAACGCACGTCCACAACACAAACGCAAGGCATGTCCGCAATGATAGGCACGTTCGCACATCCGCAACTTGGGCGCCCCAACGCAACGCAAGGCACGTCCACAAGTTGGGCGCCCAAACGCAACGCAAGGCGAGTTCGCAAGATGGGCGCCGAAACGAAAAACTCATCCGCAACGAAAACGTCCACACAAGGGAGCACTAGGCAAAAAGACGAGCTGGAGGATGGATAAGAACAAATCTTGGCTTGGAGGTAGACTTTTTAATATGGCCTCACCAAGGTTGGGCGCCCCAACACAACACAAGGCGCATCCGCAAGATGGGCGCCCAAATGCTACACAAGGCACGTCCACAAGTTGGGTGCCACAACACAACGCAAGGCACATCCACAAGTTGGGCACCCCAACACAATGCAAGGCACGTCCGCAAGTTGGGCACCCCAACGCACGTTCGCAACACAAACGTAAGGCATGTCTGTACGTCCGCAAGTTGGGCACCCGAACGCAACGTAAGGCATGTCCGCAAGATGGTCGCCTAAACGCAAAACTCATGCGCAACGAAAACATCCACACAAGGGAGTACTAGGCTAAAAGAGGAGCTGGAGGATGGATAAGAACAAATTTTGTCTTGGAGGTAGAAATTTTAATACGGCCTCACCAAGGTTGGGCGCCCCAACGCAACGCAAGGCACGTCTGGAAGATGGGCGCCCAAACGCAATACAAGGCACGTCCGCAATTTGGATGCCCCAGCGCAACGCAAGGCACATCAGCAAGTTGGGTGCCCCAACGCACATCCGTAACGCAAACGCAATGCACGTCCACACGTCCGCAAGTTGGGCGCCCCAACGCAACGCAAGGCACGTCTGCAAGATGGGCGCCCAAATNAACGCAACGCAAGGCACGTCTGGAAGATGGGCGCCCAAACGCAACACAAGGCACATCTGCAATTTGGATGCCCCAACGCAACGCAAGGCACGTCTGCAAGTTGGGCACCCCAACGCACATCCGTAACGCAAACGCAAGGCACGTAAACACGTCTGCAAGTTGGGCGCCCCAACGCAACGCAAGGCATGTCTGCAGGATGGGCACCCAAATGCAAAACTCATCCGCAACGAAAACATCCACACAAGGGAGCACTAGGCTAAAAGACGATGTGGAGGAGGGATAAGAACAAATTTTGGCTTGGAGGTAGACTTTTTAATATGGCCTCACCAATGTTGGGTGCCCCAACGCAACGCAAGGCACGTCCACAAGTTGGGCACCCAAACGCAACACAAGGCGATTTCGCAAGATGGGCGCCTAAAGGAAAAACTCATCCACAACGAAAATGTCCACACAAGGGAGCACTAGGTAAAAAGACGAGCTGGAGGATGGATAAGAGAAAATTTTGGTTTGGAGGTAGACTTTTTAATATGGCCTCACCAAGGTTGGGCACCCCAACGCAATGAAAGGCGCGTCCACAAGAGGGGTGCCCAAATGCAATGCAAGGCACGTCCGCAAGATGGGCGCCTAAACCCAACGCAAGACGAGT
>JZKD02S0597389.1:0-16005 GCA_000966675.3 Picea glauca | reverse complement strand
TACGTAGTTGGTGACAATATTTCCAAGATAAGTACCAGTTGTATGATAAAAATGATATGATGCTTTGTTATTTACATGCCTATGTTATGGTTTATAATATATGTGATTATAATTGCCTGTATGTTTATGGGTAATTCCCTGTAAATGACGCATATATGTAGTTACTGTTATTTCAGTATAAAAATCATATGTTACAGAAAGTAATTGTCTGTTTATGTTTATATGTAAATCTTTTGTGAGTGTGTTGTATGTATATGTCTTATTTGCATGCAGTTTAAAGAGTAAATTTATGTGGCATTGTTGAGTTGACTGTTGGGTATGTTACTGTATGTTTCGTAGTATGGGAACGAAAGTGTTCCCCAGAGTAGCATGGTCTGGCCTGTTAAGGTTGGGAATGTTATTGATTGGTGTCAAATCATGAGTGGTTTCTCTGGAGTGGCGTACCATGGCCTGCGGGTAGCCTGGGGGGATGTTACAGTTGAGATAAATATAGACAACCTTATTATATAATTAGAATCAAAGAGTTACAAAACCACTAGAGAAAAATGATGTGGTTAACCAAGAAACATTTCCATGGTTTAATCCTTTTGGTGTACCACATGACCAATACACTTGTTTAGTTGCCAAAGAGGATTTCCAACAAGCAAAGTGAAGCTAATATTGATCAACCAAATGATCTAAATAATTATGTGGGTGAATGGAAAAGTATGATCGGAAATGTTTCTAATGATCAAGAAAATGAAAGAATCATTGATCCTACCATCATTGATAGGTAATTATCACCCAATCATTCCCAAGAGGAAGTCAAGAGGAGAATTTGTTAGAAGGATTGGGTTACTTAGGAATGTAGGGGTAAACAAATTCAAAAATAAGCCAAAATTAATCCAACTCAAAGTAACCTAATTTAAATTCTAACCAATCCAAATCCCAGTAATCAAAATCAAATAAATCTAAGTAAGTGACCACATGGAAATCCTAAAGGAACCCAACCAACTCAAGTTATGAACAAAAAGTGGTTACTTTAAAAAAAAAGTTATGAATTGTTTTTGCATAATTGTATGTTGGATTTTAGGTCATTGAAAAATGTTATGCCAATAAAATTTATGAAAATATTAGTACTTGAAACCACCAAACCTTATAGTAAACAACTTGGCGGTTTCGTTCCTTGGCCCTGAGATCCTTGAAGAAGAAACCAATGTGAAAAGTAATTTGTTTTAATGAATTCTATCATTTAGATATTAAAATGACATCTTAATGAGAACATATGGATTATATTTTAAGAGGAAAGCTAGCATACCATTATTAGTGATTCTTTTTTATTTATATAATTTTCTCATGAATTAAGGTTATATATTTTGGAATCTTTAATTCAATTTTCTATGTTTCAACATTTTACACTGTATTCTAATATGTTGTGCATGTACCCAATAATTCTTCCTATAGTAACGAGATTGTCCTTTTTTATAGATTTCTATTACAATTGACATGTGATAAGAGGAAAGCATTAGCTTACATCAACCCTTACACTTTGTCCTTTAAAGAAAAGATAATATAGTTTATTCATAATCTCATTAGTTGAGTTTCATTTGCATCATGAACTTCTTAAAATACATCCCAAAATACATCTTAAATAAACTCAAATTTAGTCACCATGGATTTCATCAACATATACATTAACATAAAACAATGGTCATATTCAAAATGGTTCCATGAATGTAACAACCATTGTATAACTCTATGCATGAAAATCCAATTTTAGATGTTAGTTTAAAAAATAAAAACATTATTGTAGAAGTTGCTTGTATCAAAAAATAAGAGAACAATGTTGTCACAACAAAACTATATGTATTGTTCTCTATATCAATGCAATTGTAATGAATCCTTTCTTTAAAGTTAAATACATAAACACACACTAAATTGGGAGTTGATTTGATTCTCATCCAAGAACTTGCTAAAACTACTTAAAAAGACAAATCACATATAATGCCTTTCTTTATTGTGCATTCATTTATGAAATTGAGAATGGTTATAGATACATGAAATGCATGGAGAATTTTTGAATGGCTTCTATTTGTGCAGAAACTGTATACAAGCACATTACGCAATCGAGAATGCATAGACATAGGGTACCTAAAGGGTGTTAAAGGTATATTGTAAATTGACAAGCCATATTCAGCCCTGTCCATGTACAAGTACAGGCCCGAATTCGGGCCTATACATGTACATGGACATGGCTGAAAGAAATATAAATAAAAAATTTAAATCCTAATTTAAAAAACTAAATTCTAATTCTAATCTAAATTATAATCTAATTTCGGCTTTGCTCTAAAGTTTAAAATTTATACAAATTTAAACATTATGGACACAACCATATTCATCCCTATTCATGTACAAGTACAAGCCTGAATTCGGGCCTGTACCTGTACATGGACAGGGCCGAATATGGCCATGTCAACAATCTAAAAAACAAATTTAAATCCTAATTAAAAATCTAAATTCTAACCTAATTTAAATTCTAATCTAAACATACATGAATGACACTCTATGCTCCAACGTCCACAGAACCGTCGTTGCTCCAACGTCCGCCCATCCACCCACAAAAAATGCCCCTAGAAAATGCCAACAACAACAACAAACGTCAAACACTCTTCGCACAACCTCTCCACACAATAAGCTATGAACTCACAAAAACTATAATAGGAGTGATGTGTGGGTAATATATAAACATTTGTTCGGTCAAAGGATGTTTCGGCCGAAAGAACTTTTTGGCATAAAGATATTTCGGTCGGAATATCTTTCAGCTGAAAAGACGTTTCCGAATGAAAAAATATCCGTCCGGCTAAAACTGTACATGGAAATTGAGAGCGTCGTCAGGGTGCTGTTCGATTTGACATTCAAAGGATCGGCCGAAAAATAGTACTTTTGGCCGAAAAAAAATTAGTTCGGCCGAAAAAATGATTTTCGGAATTTTGGAGACCCAAGTGTCACAAAAGTGTAACCCACCTTCTTGATTACACCCATCCCATAACTCTATCCCTAGGATTCTCTTGAATTACTTATCATGTATTTAGGGTTCTTCATAGATTTTCATTAATTATTTTACTATTACCCAAATTATTTATTAATAGTACTATTACCCCAATTATTATTTAATAATACTAATATGGAAATGATCTCCTTAGGATATAAATTATTATTATTATTATTATATAATAATACATGAATGATCCTTTTTAGGATAATGATTATACTTCCTTATTATTATTATTATTATTATTATTATTATTATTATTTAATTAAATAATAATACTAATAATGATGTGGGGTATGACATACTCCCCTCCTCCAAGGAACTACATCCTGAATTTACTTTGAGTATGTTACTTATAGAATTTAATTAGCTTACCATATGCTCCAAAACACTTATTATTAGCTTTGGTATCTTCCACAACACCATCTGCTATACTAGTATAATCCACCCAAGTGCCTATAGGAATCAAAATTTCACATTACAACACCGAGGAAGTGTGATTACTCTCTAGTCATCCTTCACGACTTTCAGAACTAGGTTTAAATCCTACCACTCTATGCGGGGCCCCAAGGATGGAGACCTCATATCCTTAAATAGAAATTTGAATTAGTACTCATGTAGAATCTAGAAATGTTGCATAAAATCCCTCCATAACAACTAGGTATAGCCCCAGGAATTGAATTCCAATCCCATAAAACTTTGGAACTACTCTTAAATCCTACCAGTTTATCCGGGCCCGAGAATCTAGACCTCATATGCCAAAATAGGAATTTGAATCGGTACTCACATATACCAGGAATATTGAAAGGATCACTTAAACTCCCTCATATGCCAAAATAGGAATTTGAATAGGTACTCACATATACCAGGAATATTGAAAGGCTCACTTAAACTCCCTCCACAAAAACCATGTACAGCCCTAGGAATTGAAGCCCAATCCCACAACACCACCGATAGGTACAACCCCTAGCATTGAAGTCCAATCCCACAACACCATTGACGAGCAATGCTCCATCCATTCTTCGGGACTTTGAAATCACAACTCCAATACAAGGCATATAAATTATTGGCATAAGTAGTAGATTGAGTTTTCACAACCCATAAGATATCACTTTGTAATATTCTAATTTGTTGTTATGGGCTCCCACAAGATCATGAAATAAACCGACCCTCTTAGCCACTCGCGGAATTCCTAACAATCACCACCTCACAACATGCCATCAATGCATTAGTAATTATATCAACATCTAAAATCAAGAATTCAAATGCTAACTCTAGTATGTCATCATGAAACATCTTAGCATAAATATTTCCATGTAATTACATGATGTCATAGATATTATCTTAATAAATATAACCTCCACATATATTTATCAAATATATAACAATATAATATTGCATCAACATAATAGTTGGGAAAACATATAACATAACATCATGAAGATGATAATTCTTTCAACACATATCACATATAAACTAAATAACTAACATGACTCAACAACAAAATCAAATTTACTAGCGTACATAATTAATAGATTTTATCTCTAAAGCACAAATTCATCAGCAAACATCCATCTAGCACATGGATCTACTTAGTTAAGTTTTCCATCCCAAGCTAACTCATCAAGGATCATGAGTACTATGAGTGCTCAATATCAATTGTTTTATCATTATCATTTCCTATTCTTTCAATAATAAGGTTGACATTTTATGAGATATGTACGCCTTATGAATGTGTTAAAGTTTTCATATATTTTCTTCTTTGGCTATCCCATTAACCCCAACATCTAGAGCCACACTCTCTATTTATTTGCATACAAGCTTCATATTCTTCAATCTAGGTGTGTACTCATCAATTCATCTCCAGTGTCATAATTTATTTCACATTTGTTATCGCTCAACAACAAGAAACATGTAAAACATTGGTAATGTAAAATTTCAATCCATTTCATATTTCCTTGAGCATGATTCTCCTTCATGTGAGCATTTAATTATTTTATGTGTTGAGGCATAAAATCATTTAATCATGTAAAGAATCTTCCTATCAAGTTTCACCATTCAAACATTCATATAAAAATGAAACTCAACCATTCACCATTGCATACCTAAGACAAACTAAAAATGATAATGTTGTAGCAAGATGGAAACACGAGCACTTCTTTCTTTGAAAACAAAATCATTCTTTTATCCCCTCTTCAAGCCAAAACAACCTAGTAACTATTAATTACTACACCTCAACAATCACTTGAATTCATATTATATATTCTTAATGCCGATTGGATAATTGCTTCACATCCCATGAAAATTTCTTAGGGTCCATTTTATCACCATTCAATGGATCTTGGTCTTAAATTCTTATTAACATACATTTTCATAAAAAATGATTTATTCATTTGGGTTTCATATTTATTTTTGATACTTAAACACCTCTCTATTTTTTCATTATAGGGAATTACACTAAACCAATTCAAGGATGGAGACTTAATGTAGAAGTGTTTATGTTTGTAAATCATGTTTTTCTCATTCACGTTTCTTATATTAGATAACATCCTAATAGTACTTGTGTATTCAATAATGGACTAACATTTTGAACATCTTAAATGTCCTACAAAGTAGTAGCAACTCCACGGTTAAAGAGTGGTAATCTTTACCAAAAATTAGAACAAATAAATGTCATACGAAAGTAAAGTCAACACATTATATAAGCCTTCTCTGGGTGAGAGGTTGTTAGAAGAAAGGTTACGAGAAAAACTAAACTCTCACAAATATTGTTTACCCATATTTCACATGATGTAGTGTGGTGTCTTACAATGTGATCCAAGACTGCCATAAATGATTGTTATCTCTAGGCCAACCATCACATCAATTGTTGGTTAGTAGGTCACCTTCTAACCACCATATTAATGAGAGAGCACAAAATCCACCTTCCAATCACCACATTAATGACGAACCATTGAGACAAATAATGGCCACAAGTAAAAGATAAGACAATATGTTTGCAACTAGATTGACAAATGATTGAACCCCAATAATCAATGACTAGTGCGTCATATTTTTAGGGAAGATAATTATAGAATTTATTCATTGTATTTTAGAAGTGACATCAACAAACAACATAATAATTCACAATTTTAAAAACAAAAGAAGTATGGTCATTGTTTATTTTTCATAAATATTATAAATTATAATTATTTATAACATGAGAGGTCTCATTGCACACTAACCCCTAAATATAACTAACAACCCCTACAAGGAAAAAGCAAGTAATCCATTTGCTACTTATGTTGTCTAGTATTCTTCATAAATCTAATGAGTATTGCAAAACCCTTAAGAACAATCTAGAAATTGTTGTAAAGGTTACATCTCATGTTAATGCTTTAAATAAAATGCTTTAAATAATGTTCTAGATTATAAACTCACACTTGTGATCTGAATTTTAATGCCCATTAGAAATCCTTGTCACCCATGTTTGATGAATAATATGAAAAATTAATCAATTTCCTAAGATTTATTATTTATCATAATCAAAAGTGAAAAAATGATGTTGCTAATGAGGATGCCAATAAATATGAAATTCCTAGAAAAACCATTCAACCAAGGCAATCAATACATATTGTATAGACAAATCTAGAAGGACACAAATCAAAACAATAAATATGAAATTCCCAACAAAACCATTCAACCAAAGCAATCAATACAAATCTAGAAAGACACAAATCAAAACAATAAATATGAAATTCCCAACAAAACCATTCAACCAAAGCAATCAATACATATTGTATAGACAAATCTAGAAGAACTCAAATCAAGACCAACAACTCATAACATTACCAATCACTTATTATAAATGAACCATAAATTTCCAATAACAATCCACATGGAAAAATATATCTAATGTCATGTTACATGACCATCAAACAAACTATCCAAAACATCATAAATTCATAAATGTAGCAACAAATAACTATAACAATGAAGGAAAAAATAAATAACTACCATCCATGAAAAACTACAAAAATCTAACATATCATTAATATGTTAACCCTAACCCTAAATTATTTTAAATTATTTGATGGTCACCACAACTCAACATCTCAATAATTCTCTAATGAATCAATTGGGTTAACTTCACATATTGCTATCACTAATAATATCCCAAGGCTTCATATCAAATCATAGTGCAAACTTTATTGCATAACAAGAATGAAACCTATCACACACTTTAAAAACATACCATCCTTCCCCCTTCGGGCATGTAGCTAGAATACGATCCTTGATACTATGCCAAAGGGGCTTTCTGATATTGATAATGACCTATAAAATCCTTGATTCCTTGCAAGTACTACGTAGAAGAATCGTGTTCTCACCTCTATTGAATTTTTGAATTTTCTTATTCATTGTTAACATGGATTGTTTATATAATATGTCACTTATCAAGGGAAATTTTGAATTTTCTTATTCATTGTTAACAGGGATTGTTTATATAATATGTCACTTAGCAAGGAAAATTTAAGAATAATAGAGGCTTCAATTTCAACAATTATGCGCTCTAAAAATATGTTCCCCCAGTGACAGATGGGTTCAATGTTTTATACTATTACTAACCTGGTTGTGAAGCTAAGAAGTTATGCTCAGATAAGAGTTTGTGGTTAGAAATTGTTATCAGTTTATATCTATGAATCTGAATCCACCATTTATATATAATTAATTTCACTTTTAATCTAAAGGATAAGAAAGATTGTCCCACAAACAAGAGGGTCTCATACACCAATTTAGCTTGACCATAACCATGACCTTAAAAATAAATTATTATTATTATTATTATTATTATTATATTATAATAAATATTAGTAAAAACTGTTAACCAATTTGAATGTAATTCCATCTTAATCCATAATTTTAACAACACTTTTTCAATCAACGCTTACAACAAAACTTGCATACAAGGATGTACTTACTCTACCACTAATTTTCTTTCAAAGTTCTTTCAATAAAACACAAATTAAAGCACAAGTGTGGGACACAAGTTCATCTATCTTGAACTTATCTGAAGCACGGTACCACTGATTTTGTCACAGGCAGATGTGACATAACCGATTTTGCATTAAATCAAGCACACAATGTATTTACCATAACTTATGGCAAAGAATATCAACACACAATGTATTTACCATAACTTATTGCAAAGAATATCCTTTAATAGGGTATGTGGACCGAGATTTGAAATGTGTTAGATCCATCACCCAACGATTTGGTTCATTATACTTTAAATGCGAATCGTATCTTGACCTCATATGTTAGTGGAGGAAACTTCCCATCGACAGGAAATCCTAGTCACAACTTCAAGGACTTATCCACATGGCCGCAGATGAACCCTAGGCTTTGTTAAAACCCTATCTGTCACTAAAACCTAAGCTTGACATCCCAAGCATTACACGAATTTGACCGATTATGAGCCTCGACTTCGGTTATTGCTACTGCTGCCGAAAACTATTTGTTGTCAGTGGACGAATTGGGTTTTATAGAAAAGGAGATCGTTGAGGAGGTCTTCCTTGCATTCGACATTGAAATAAAGCCAGTTTTGGCACCGAATAAATTAGTGTAGTGCACAGGAACAAAGAAAGAACAACCCCCTCTTATGGAATTTTCTCATGGAATTGCTTGGCAAAGAGAAATTGTTTGACGTGATGTGGGACTGCATTAAGGTAATGAAGGATGAGGGGATTTTGTCCATGGAAACCATTTCCTCTGTGTTGGGAATTATGTCCAGGATGGAAAGGTTGACGAGGCGAGGATGAGGTTCGACATGATGGAGCAATATGGGTTCTGGCAGGATGTCGTGGCACTCAATTGTTATATTAGTGCGTTGTGCAGATACAAGCAGGAGAAAACGATGTGGGAATTCTTTGATAGGGTAAAATAAAGGATCTCCCCTAGAGCGTATCTAAAATCACTTAACAAAATGAAACCGGCTAAAGACCGCCCCTTTCAATCCCTAACCCTAGTTTGGGTAATTTACGGCTTGCGCGACTGCTTGCCAACGCTTCCCAAATCTTCTGCCGAAATGGGTTATTCGAACATCTTCACTTTCTCCCTTTGTTATACTCTTCAGAGTCAATCTAGGACGTAATTCATTCTATCATCCTTCCACTTTGAATAGATTCGATGCTCCATTGCAAACATCCTTTCACTTTGAATCCATTGACTCTCTCGGTTGTGTTTTTGTCAGATTCTCTTTACTGTCTTCTCCAATGGATTTATATGGTCCTCAAAAGGTACAGGCCTCAATAATGGTAGAATTTAGCGCATGGTGCTACATAAATTAAAAAAAAAAAAAAAAAAAAAAAAGAGGATCTCCGCACTTTGAAAACTTTTCAATTGCAATGAGAATCACGCCCGCAGAAACAAATTTTAATCCTAGGCCATTATTTTGTCAATGTAGGATGACGTAAGCACATGTAAGCCGAATCTTCAGACATGACAATACCAGGATCAAACCCATTGGATGAAATACAACTACTCATGAATTCTATATTACATTATACGAGAAATCCTCCTTGATATTGTACGATCTTTTTCCAACAATGAATCTATCTGTTGATGGTTTTTTCATCAATTTAAGGAAACTTTAAGGGAGCTTAGTGTATTTCCTGCTCGATCAAAGAAAAAATTCAGGGAGACCCACTTGGGACGTGATCCATTTTCAACACGTACATGGACTTAAACATCTTCCATGCCAAACTGCTAAATTGGGATTTCAATTCATTCTTCAACCAATCTTTTACACAGGACTACAATATCCTCTCAGGGATGTGCAACAATAGATTATTAGGTATTTAATCAACAACCAGACACCACCAAATCAACAGATTTTTGACTCGCATACATGGGTTGTTATCTTCTTATTTTCTTCCAGATCTATTAACAACAGACCAACCAAAAACATGATTGATTTTACCTTCCTAGAATCTCAATATCAAAAGATATATAACGGATAGGTCGATCTCAGTGAGAAGTGGAAAACAATGTGAGGTTTGTGGGCTCATTCTTCTCGTCTAAGCTTGTAGATATAGAGTTTAATACAAACTACTACCATTGCAAGCTTGAGCTAGGATATTTCCATCAATGATAATTGTTGATCCAAATAATAAAAGATGATGCTCGTGAATAGTCTTCCTCGTGTTGGTTCAAATCACGATAAACCTCACACAGATCTGTCATAGGAATATTTCTAATGCAAAGTGAAACACACTTTAGGCTCATTTTTCTTCTATGCGACAGACATAGGACACTCAACTAGCAGTCGAACAAGAATATCTAATCCACACACAGTCATCAATTGCCATATTCATCTCACACAGATTGATCACAATGGATCTAAAATAGATCTAGCACCAATCGTAGAAAAACAATTGTCACAACATAGATTCACTCCAAATTGAACACACCTAGTATATCTAGGTCCGCATAGTCTCGTGAAAAAACATATGCTTTGGTCCTTGCAATGAATCTTTTGCTGACACATCACACCAAGGATGAACCATAACCTACATAATGCCACAGAGATATACTAATATTCTAAAGAATCCTTTCCATTATCAACAATTAACAATAAGGGATTTGCATCGTTATAGACACCTCTCATGAGATAATAGGGTCTTTATCAGCTATGATATCATATTAAATACACATGGATCATTCATTCTCTTAAAAAACAAATCCTTACATAGAAAAAGAATTCAATCACTCTTGATTGCTCTCTTCACCATTAGCTTTCCACATCTCACCAAAATATTTTTCTCTAGGTCTTCACACATTTCTTGATCATATTCTCAATCTGTTTGCCTCCAATGCCTCTGTCAACAACTGGATGGTCCTTATATTCTATCAACAATTGGATGGTCCTTATATTCCATGAGAGAGGACAAATTCTCTTAGTAAAAAGATTGAACATTTTTTCTCGTCGGAATTGTGTTTGTTATGTTTCAGTCCATTCGATCCTCTTTAAACCCTATTTTAGTGTTTAATATAGGAATATGGAGGAATTAATGAGGATTTTAAACCCTATTTTAGTGTTTAATATAGGAATATGGAAGAATTAACGAGAACATTCATCCTCGTGAGACAAAGAATACCATTTCAAGTTATCTTGATTAAATTTGAAGCAACAAAAATATCAGTGTGTTTCCATTTCAGTTTATTCGAATGAACATAACATAGTAACCTTAGTTCGGGGAAGAATGCAAATCCAATCTTAAAATCTCAGTGTGTTTCCATTTCAGTTTATTCGAATGAACATAACATAGTAACCTTAGTTCGGGGAAGCATGAAAATCCAATCTTACCTACTACTAAAAGATAACTTGAATTTGAAGTTACCTCATTAAAAAATAACTTAAATGGTTGTTTAAATTCCATGTTGACATAAGCCAAACCAAGATTCCATTATCTATCTTCTGCCGAGGAATTCCCCAGACAAGCAGCATAAGAGATAGAACACAACAGATTTGGACGTAACAATTCACTTGGCTTGGATCAAGCCATGAACAACCGATCCAATCAGATTTTATTTAGTTACTTTTCCCTTGATTTTGGTTCTCAACATTTTTTTGGAAATAGATGTCACATATATTATTTTCTAAATGTGTTTACACGATTATTGAATATTACTGCAAAACTCGGAGGCACCATATCTAAATATAGATTTAGATCTACATGAATTAAGGCATCTAATTTAATTGGAAAGGTCCATAGGTTTTAGGGGTTGAAACCAACTCCGATACCATATGTCATAACTCAATTCACTAAAAAAAATACATGCACAAATTTATCCCGGATCTACTAAAGGAAATATAGAATTATAATAAATTAATCTATGATATACTGAAGGAAATATAGAGTTATAATAAATTAATCCCTGATCTACTGAAGGAAATATAGAATTACAATAAATTAATCAAACTAATTATTGATTCTTCATTAAAATATTAAAAAAAATACATGTACAAATTTATCCCGGATCTATTGAAAAAAATATAGAATTATAATAAATTAATTCCTGATTTACTGAAAGAAATATAGAATTACAATAAATTAATCAAACTAACCATTGATTCTTCATTAAAATTCTTATTAAGAGGAAGAATCTAAGAAACATACTTGTGGTGAAGAACTCATCTTGAGGAACGTAGGTGTACCTTGATCATTGACCTACAACCCCAACAAAAGGTGGGGGAAAACTCTCTCACCCTAGCCAGATGTGTGAAAGAGATACCTCAACTATAATAAAAGAGAACAATGACTCAATGATGATGCAACAAAAAAACAATATATTAATAAAATGGGAAGGTTTGAGGATGAAACAATAGAGAAAAATCAATTTTGGTTTCATCCACATGCATTAATTTTTCTTCTTGATATGTGTCGATATGTGTCTCAAGAGTTGATTAATTTTTCTTCTTGATATGTGTCTCAAGAGTTGATCTCTTGAGCACTGAAATTTGGATTACAACTTCAAAACAAATCACAACAAATTTTCATCACAAGATCAACTTCTCTTTACATGGAAATTGCAAATCAAAAAAGAGACATAAGAACAATGACAATCCAACAATAGTTATACACAGTAAATTATTAGAAAAAGAGTGGGTTATACATACTCAATATAATCTAACATTGTTATATAGGATTGTTCACTTACCACAATGAAATAAATTCTTAAGGAAATTGTGATTCTTGCTACTTAGTTCAATGGAAAGGACTAAGAGGATAAATGGTTCATCAATGATTTATGTAGACTTTTGAATAAATTCATCAAGGTAACATATGTTCTAGATACTTTGAAGTATTTTTTTATTTTTTTTTATTTGTATCTAGGGGTAGTATCCTCCGCGTAAATCGCCCTCCGGGTAAATCGGGGTGAGAATCGACCTTGAAACCTCTTTTTACATTTTTATATTTTATTTATAAACATGAATATCATGATTATAATATAAATTTTGGTCATTATATGTATGACAACATGAATCATTATTTTTTCGTTGGACTATTTTATTTTTATTTTCAATTGTGGTTTAATTGATCATTATAATTCTTCAAGACTGGTTCAATGTGTTTTTATAAAATTTTCTTATTTCATAAAAGTTAAAAAATTGTAATAAGTTGTATATAGAAATTATCATATGATTAGGTTGTGTGTGGAAATTAACACATAATTAGTTTGTTTGTTTGAATTGGACCATTGTAATCATATTTTTCAATGACAATTTAACTAGCCATTATAACTCTTAAAATCATGATTTGAATTAACATATCATTAGAATGTTTTTTTGAATGGGACCACTGTAATTATAGTTTTCAATTGTCATTTAACTTTTCACCTTGTTTCTTTTATATACACAAGGAAAAAAATGATAGATATGTTAACCTCATATGTTGTTGATCTTTGAAATGAAGAAGTATTCTTTCACGCACAAGAGATAAACCAAGTTGTCATATTCAAAGAAAACTAGATTGAGATTTTGGGTCATATTTTTTTAGGCCTTAATTAACATATCATTAGAATGCTTTCTTGAATTGGATTAATTGCCATTTAACTTTTCACTTCACTTTGTTTCCTTTATATATACAAGGAAAAAAATGATAAATATGTTAACTTCATATGTTGTTGATATTGGAAATGGAAGAAGTATTTTTCTGGTCATGCACAAGAGATGAACCAAGTTGTCATATTCAAAGAAAACTAGATTGGGAGTTTGGGTCATATTTTTTTTATAGGCCTTTTGAATTAGAAGTATTAAAATAATGCTTAAAAAATTATAATGTTGACATATGAACATTAAAGGTTACTGATAAGTACATTGGACAAGTAGTTAGAAAAATCAAATATTGATATACTCGACTTTGAATTCACATGGTACAAGTAGTTTGCAAGCAAAATTCAAAGCAGGGAATAGAATACAATTTTATGAAAAAAGGCTAAGTGATGTGTGATCTCAATATGGAGACAAATATGATAAATCAAATGTATTTTTAATAGATACATCAAAGCGTACTTTTCAATTTGTCTGATGAACATATGAACACGTACCTTGAGAATGTTGCAGACTCCATATCGGTTTCTTCACGACACAAACGATAAATTAGTGCAAAGGCTTCCTACTTCTGTATTTTTTTGTTGATTGAATGAACCAAAATATGAATACGTTTGCATCATTTTGCATATCTCAGGATATTTGAGTGGAGTGTTTATTACTTCAAAGTGAGAGTTGAAAAACAATTGTGTACCAGTAATCCATGCAAGATGTCACACAAAAATGGTTGTGAATTGAATAAACCATTTCAAGTTGTTTAGCATGCCTTCCCATAAACCAACGAATTTGCAATTCAAACAGTCTTACATGTTTGCTAGGCTTCACGTAATCAACTACCTATGCTTACTTTACTTCCACTTGCAAGTAAACGGGATCTTAATTGGATAAACTCCCATTATGGGCAACCTCAGAAAATTGTTTCTCTATTTTCAAGAAGATGAAATCAAGTTAGGTTTTATATGTTAGCATTGCATATAAAAATAAAGAAGTCAATGGATGCATTTTCTTTAGAAATAGAAATATATGGTTTGAAGAAACGGATAAAAATAAGAATTAAGGAGGCTTGTGTAGTTCTATACTTGATACCCCTTAGAAGTTCTCTATGCCGCTCGAAGTATACATGTTGAGGGAAGGTAACCTAAAACCAAATTTGAGGTAGTGGCCTCAAATTCTTGCAATAGAATATTGTTGTTGCAAATGGCTTAGACTTATCGCAACTTAGCAGGGAGAAATGGAAATTGGTTATAGATGTAGTATGCCTTAAGAAACTAGACATAATTATAGTATAACAGAAGGATAAGGGATTATTGCTCTAGTGAGTTTTCTATAACATAATGTTGAAATTTATCTGATGGGATTTTAGCCGAACAAATTAAGGCTTGGTGCTGATGAATTTTGAATAAAAATTCTCCACAACTTGTGGTTTATAACTAAAATTGAAGTATCTTTATCGCATATCCAATGTTGTGATTCATCTAGGCCACTGCTAGATTCAAACCCAGATTGTAGCATCCCTCTCTCGTTCACTGAGCGAAATTATTCTTTGAGGACACTTGCTTGCAAGTGATCCAGATTATTATGCTATTAAAACTTTTGATTTTGATTATGAGGCGTTAGGGGATAATGACATGTTGTTTTACCGCCTCGACATAGACAAGTGCTATTGACTCGGTTTTACTGAGTGTGAAAGATTATGGACCTCGAGGATGTCGAGGCATCGATGGAACCCCTTGGACTCTGGATCGAGTCGAGGAGTGTACCATTGAGGTTTGATTATTTTACTATGATTTTAGTGCTTCTCATTAGATGATATGATATGGATATATTATAACATGATTCGTTGATGATGCAGGTTGATGATAGCTTGCCGACCAAACTCACATGTGGAGTAAAGGGGTCACGCATGACTACCAAAGATGTTGAGGGAGAGGTGTGGACAACAGCTCTGCCACAGCGTACTAGCACTCCCGCCGTGGCTCAACCTGTAGGTTAACGATTACCTAGTTCGAGAGGACCCACGATGCCATGAGGGCAGACTACGACAGTCGCTCATGATGATTCTAAGGGGTGCACAATAAGGCGAGGGTCGTATTCCTTAGAGGCCCTTAGTCTCCCACAAGTTCACCTGGCAGGATATTGACTCCAGGGGTTTTTTATGTCTACCAAGTCAGTCAAGAGGCGAGTGACACCCTTGGAGCACGTAGTGCGTCCTGAAGGGGCATGTCGCGTAAGGGAACAACTGAGTCGAGTGGCACCCTTGGAGCACCTAGTGCGTCCTGAAGGGCACATCGGGTTGTTTTCATAAATGAATGAACCTAGACGGCCTTAGGACGAATAACATGTTAAGTATTTTTAAAAACAATTTCCCTAATTAAATGTCGCC
>JZKD02S0597388.1:193018-203920 GCA_000966675.3 Picea glauca | reverse complement strand
TCTTTCAAACTCAGCTTTTCATTCCTTCGAAAAAATTACAAGGAAACCTCCACAAGTTGCCATAAAAACAGCACTGCATGGTTACCGAAATCATCCTCTGAACTAAGCGGAATGCTTGTCTGAGAAGTACATCCTGCTGTACGGACTGTACGGATTGTATGGACGTTTGTGTGGTCCGTCCATACAACTGTATGGACACTTGTACGAACTGTCCGTACGGTCCTGCCCATACGATTGTATGAAACTGTATGGACTGCTGTCCGGAACTACGTCCTGCCCGGAAACGCCTCTTCCTTGGCTGCCTACTCTTTCTCTCCCTCAGTTGCTCAACTTGCTCAACTGTTCATGTGTGTTTGAACTCTCTATCTTGACTTCTATTTATATTTTTTGCTGAGACCAAATCTATTTATGAGATTATTCCTAGTCTAAGTCATGCGTGCATGAAATACACTTTTTGGATTCAACTGCTAAAAATAAGACTTTTTTTTTTTACATGGATAAAGCAGAGGGCATCATCAATAGTAGACTCTTGCTTATGTGGGGTGTGATTTTGGTTTTAATTTAGAGAGTTGTTTCCTGAGGAATGCTCCACCCTGGAACCTTATATAATAGTGAAGAAGTGAGGCCAGGCTTCACCACCAAACACATGGAAGAGGCTCACATTTGGTTTAATTTAACTCCATGCTTCTTCAAGTGTTATATTTTTTAAAGCCTTTGTGGGAGTGCGATTTAGTATGTAATTGACACAATTAATGCATTCCGCCCAATAATGAAGACTTAATCCCTTAGATGATTATACAATTTGCCATTTTTTTTAATGTACGGTTCTTTCTCTCAACAACACCATTTTGTTGTGGTATATATGGAACAATGTGTTGAATTTGAATGTCCTGTGTAGTGCAGTAAGTTTTAAATTTGTTGTTAACATATTTGCTTCCATTATCTGTTTCATTATTTGTAAATTTGTTGTTAACATATTTGACTAGTGAAATGGAATAAACTCTGTCATGTGTAATGGACCTTAAGTTGAATGGAAACAGATATGGATCTGCAGGATTTTTTGATAAACAAGGATCTGTATATGGGGGATATATAAAAAAATATAAATATATAAAAAACCATTAACCAGAAACATAAGAAATTCAAATCTTGAAAATATTTTGCTCCAAATCACACTTAGAAATTCAGAACTGCAGACTGCTATGAAAAACTCATGTTTATATGTTTTAGAATGAGGGAGGGGCTATTTTTTAGGCAAAAGTTAGGGTTTTAGGGCCTTGTGCTTGGCCATTTTTCCCCCTATTTTATGTGGCAGACTGATGATTGATTGTGATTAAAGGCAACATAGTGGCAGATTAATGACTGTTTTTGAATAAATCCAGTATTGTTATATCCTAGCAATGACTAAAATCGTTCGTGATGTTTTGTTTTTATTCGATGGCAAAAGCAGTGGGAACTTATTTGAAGTCAATATTCTTTCATCATCAGACAATAACTTTTTGTTTTTCAATTTGTTTTTGTAATGCCCTGGTTTTGAGTCCCCAGATTAATAATGTATTTTTTGTATATTTGATGAAAGGCCGGAGTGCGTGCAAAGTTGAAAAGGTCAGAGAGCCTAGTAATATAATACTTGAATATAATAATAAAATGTATCGCTATCTGCAAGACGGACAAGGACAGAGTTATAGGGGGTTATGATTCCACGAGAGAGGAGGCTAAAGGGACTAAGTCTTTTTTATTATATTTTATTCACCTATCTTGGAATTAGTTGGGAAAAGTGGTTACATGAGCTTCTTGGGGAGACCACGTGGTGCATTATTGCATGTCATTATATAAACCATGTTTTTGGTCATTTGGGGGTTCGCCATTCATTGTTCCTCAACCATTTTCCAAATTATTCCTCGTTCATTCTGGTTGGTTCTTGTTCTTCGTTTGGGCACGAAAAATGAATTGTTGGAGGTAGAGAGCCATTGCAGGTACTAGAGGTAGTTGGCTGTAGGTATGTACTGGTTATTCCAGCAAGAAATTGATTCTTTTGAGCATGAGAATGATGGCAGTTGTGAAAGAACTGTCCACAGTTGAGAATCCTTGGAGTTCCTAGCATTGCGATTTCCTGACCAATAGCACTAGAGCCTTGGAAAGAAGTGGATCGACTTGAGGGACTACATTGCAGAGAAGGGGGTTCATTTCTTTGGGTTGTGCAGGCTGAGGGGGATAGAGAGCTGCTAAACTAGGATTGCTGTGTGATTGAGAAAATTGTGAGAGCTTGATAGTTGACTTATGTGTGTTCTAGAGTCAGCCTAAGACCTCTCCTTGTGGATTCATAGCCTCGGCTCGAAGGTGGCCTGATGTAGAGAGTTTATGTGCAACAGAGCCTTAGGTTGGGTGGAATGTCCGACGTCTGCAGCCAGTTGGTGAAGCTATTGTTTAAAGATAAGTTCCCTGTTATATGTTTCTTGTAAATTTATATTTCCGCTGTGTATTTAATATTATTTGTTTGCTGTTAATGCTGTGCATGGCATGATAAACCATTCTTTTATAGTTATCCATGTTTCTTGATTATTGCAATGTGCTGGTATCATGCTTTTTGAATTATTTATTACTCAGTATCAGAAATTTGAATATTTCCCAAGAAAGCGAATTTTGGGGTACCTGGGCAGTGGGGGTATGTCACAATTTTGCTTGAGAAACAGTCTTTGTTTAGATGGAGGAACTATGAAATTCTGTATCATATAGAATGGGTATAGCAACTGCAGAAGCATGGTCCCTTTTCTGCTTTATCAGTCCTCTAGTGTGTGGGGCATGCCGGCCAGGATTTGAACCTGGGTCATTGTGGTCATAAGTACCCCCACTTACCACTCTATACCCACAGCCCCAAGGATTTTTGAGGAGGAATATTTCAACTCAACATATGAGAGTAATGTTTTAGACATTTGGTATTTTTATTTGTTGTATAGTATATTCTACTTGTTGTATGTCTGCTGGTTTCAGGGTGTGGGAGGGGTTATTTTATAGGCAAAAATTAGGGTTTTAACGACTCTTACTTTGCCCTTTTTACTTTTTTCCTTTTTATTTTACGTGGGTGATTGATGATTGATTGTGATTATAGGCAACATCGTGGCAGATTGATGGCTTATTGTGAATCAAGCCAGTATCATTATAATGATTTATCCTAACAAAGATTAAAATCATTATGGATGTTTTGTTTTCATTTGATGGAAAAAGCAGTGGGGAACTTATTTGAAGTCAAGATTATTTGATGATTGCAAAAGGACTTTTTGTTTTTAAATTTTCTTTTGCTTGAGAAACACACTTAGCTTAGATGGAGGGGTACAGCAGCCATATAAACACGGTCCCTTTCCGCTTTATCCGTCATTTGTTGGGTGGGACATGCTTGCTAGGACTTGAACCTGTAGAAATTTCAGACCCCAACCCGGTTTCAAGTCTCACAGAGACACATAGTTTAATGCTTAACCCACATTGCAATTTTAGGCTGCAAATTAGTAAGCAGAAAATTAAATGCTCATGAAAGAAACACATGAAGTCTGCTACAGCAATAACTCAGAAATAAACACACCCAAAAATTAACACAGATTTTTGGTCCAAAATCAAGACCCTGGAAAAACCCACAAGGGGAAAACCAGTGAGAGAGGGGAGGCTTTTTATTATTCTGAGTTCTGAGAAAGTTCTTCTTGACAGCAATTACAACAGCAATAAATACAACTTATCTGGACTTCCGTGCAACCATAAACTGCCCAGAAAACACTGAAAACAGCTCCTCGATTTCTGTGCCCATAAATCCACACACAGTACGACTGTACCAGCAATTAATTCTTTATTGTGCCTTGGAATTTGTGCCAGCTGACTGTCAACTCAGTTCAGAAATTTATTTCTGCTACATGCCTCGATTTCTGTGCCATTACTCTCTCAGAAATTTGTGCAGCAAATATATCTCGATTTCTGTGCCCTCCAACAGTGTAGGTCCTGTCTCAGTCCTTACTATATGGCCAGCTTCTCTTGCTGTTAATCTCTCTTCGATTTGTGTGCTAGTTTGCTGCCTTGGGAATCGTGCCACAATCTCTGCTAGTTGACTCTCTCTCAGTTTCTCTCTCTCTCTCTCTCTCTCATGCTCTCTCAAAACTCATGAAGAATGCCAAGAATAGGGGCACCTCTTTCCCTAATTCGACCTCATGAGGGAAGGTGAAGAGTCACACGATCTAACGGTGGAGATTAAGTTAGATCAATGGTTGTGATCAAGGGTCTCTTGAGTCACCCACTTCACTTACTTTCATAAAGTCACATTTAATTTCACATCACATGAAATTAATTCACTAGGGACCACATTGGACACTTTCTTACACCTAGGCGCCTAGGTGATGAGAAACACTTGTCCTTGGTACTTTTTCATTTAATTTAACAGAACATGGGTCATAATGGTGGTAAGTACTCCCACTCACCACTAGACCCAGTCCAACAAACTTTTGAGAAGACACTTTTCAACTCAACATAATAGAGTAATGTTTTGGACATTTGGTATTTTTCTTTGGTCTGTACTAGCCTTGTATGCCCACTTCTGATGCCCATGGAATTACTTTTCTCTAATGCTTGAGTTAATTTTGATTTTATTACTTCAGAAGCTTGGATAAGCTCCTATAACAAGATATATATTACTGTCGCAGTGTATTTGTAAAATTTTGAGTTTTTCTGATTTTTGAATTATTCTATATTTGTTGAAGAGGCATGGGATAAAAGGAGATATATCATATATTCATTTCTTTAATGCCTGCAGATTCTCTAAGCAAGTATTGCCACTGTTTTAATCTTCTTACAGCACCGGAAGCAACACTGAAAACTAGAATTTAATATTTAGAATGATGCAATGTTGAGAAATAATGTTGGCAGTTTTCATAGGCAGCTATTTTTAGTAATTTTAGTGTTGCAAAATAATAGATCAATGTGGGCAAGATGTCTATGTAAATACCAAAATGAGACGAACAGAGAAGGGCAAGTGGACCGAGAAGTTTTATATTAGAGAGCAACTACTAGAACCAATCAACTGTCCATGCTTACCATGATTATTGCTTGAGATTTTAATGTAATTGAAGACTTGTGGGCAAGACTGTTTTACAAAGAATATAATCTTTCGTTTTGTTCTTAATAAATGAATCACCATTGGTCAAAATGGACCTAGACAAGGGTCAATGATGCTGGAAATATCAAATTTTTAGTAGGTGGTATTGTAAATATACTTTGAAGGTAAACTGGTTTGGATGGTTATAGAAAGCTCTGGTTTTCACAGCATCAGCGGATTTGTCATTGGCAAATTCTAGATTCAGGTTATGACAATACTATAGCTGTCTCCTGGATGAGTTTAAAAAATTTATAGAGGAAGAGAGACGAATGGAAATACCAATAATGTCTTCTGTAAACTGGATATTAAAATCAGTCACCATACCTGGGTTTGATGCTTGTAAGTTCAGTTCAGATTTATAAATTTAATGGTGTGGTTTCTTTTGGACACTGTTTTTATCACGGTTAAAAGAATAGTAAGATTGTTCTTATTTGATAAAGCACAGCATAAATTGGGTCAAATTGGACAGCTATATTGCACTTGGTGATGCTGTGAATAAACTCTTTTAAAAAAAAACGAAACAGGGAAATATCATATTAAAAAAGGGGCTGTAGCCAGGCTGACAGCAATCATACAAAAAGGCCTGCTTTTGAGGTTCTTGAAAAAATTGACAGTTCTCAGAGACTACATAAGAGAGTTTGTTACAGACTATAATTATTACATCCCATGTTTTCTTGCAGGGAACCTGCGTAACAAAACTCCTAGTAATCTAATAACTTTGAAAAACATAAAAACTAACGAAAAAATACATGTTGACTGATTGTCTCTTCCTGACCAACATGAGATGTGAGAGAATTCAGCTGTTCAATTTCCATGGATTCTTTCAGCTGGGGAACAGTTTCTTCTTCTTAAATTCTGTCTGTACAGAATTGACAGACATCCTGTTGTTTGAAGCTGAAGAAAGGGAGTATTTGTTAAGATTGAGCGCTAAGTTCCTTAACATGCTACATTTTGTGTCCAAGATATCTATCTTCTGTTGTTTCTGGACTAATAGGTTCATAATTGTCGCATGCTGGGAGACACAATGATGTTCATTATCATGAACTTTGATATCACCGAGAGCAGAGAGCTTCAGTTAGACTGGACATATTCCTTGTTCCTTCTCAATGTTCTTCTGAGTTCCAAAATATCTCTGTGTTCCATGATTGATTGATCCGAATCGAATTTCACTGGGGGCTGAACCTGATTAAAGATAGAGTAACGAGAAAGAAAATCTCTGTCCTGCAGACCTAACACAGAAGTAATAGGCAAACTGGTCTTCCATGAAAAACTGGAGCCTGAATTAAACCCTTTAACACAGATAACCCCAGAAATGGCCCAACAGATATAGTTTCAAGATTTTAAAAATACAAAGCAAATAGACAGCTCCTGGGTTCTAATGCAGAGCTGGAAACAAACAAAAAATAAATCCTGTCTATGTACCTTCCCATGAGCCAATTCCAAAACACAAAAACCATAACCAGAGAACAAAGTCCAAACACATCTCACCAGACCATACACACTAACAATTGCTTGCTGAATGCCTTCAGGTCCAGGTGTATAAAAGTTTCAATTCCATACAAGTGGCCCAAGGACTGATAAGGATTTTACTTGGAGAGCGTAAACCAACCTGATTCCATTTGCGCAAATGCTGCAAGCTCCAAACCAAATCAGGGATATTATCCTGCCTTGACAACATATAACCATAAAGCCGAATTCAAGAGACAGGACTGGGGTGAATACTTGCATGCTGGTATGACGGAAGTGTGTCCTTGCATATCCCTTCCCCTTGCAAGGAAATCGATGAGTTAGATGAGATCTCATGCAAAATTTATTGGAGATACTACGTGGCCTATCCATACCTTGATGACTTAGGGGATGTGACAATATGATCTCCCCCCATTTAATTCCAATTCTCGTAAGTTTAATGCGGTGGCTTTCTTGGCCTATGAATCTGCTTCGGAGTTGAGTGTGCGCAACACTTGGTAATATGAAATTTTGATGTGGTTACTTACCTCCTTTTTTATTCTTGTGATGATCACTGCGAGCTTGTTATCGAAGGGAGATGATTTTCCTATCATCGCTTTAATGACCACACTTGAATCTTCAATCACTATCAAAGATTTAACATTGGCCCCCTTGGCAAGGAGAAAACCTCGTAGAAGAGCATAGGCTTCTGCTTGGTTGTTTGTGGCTTGTCCTAGACCCTAGGCATAGGTTATTTCTGTCCTTCCTTCGCGATCAAGAAGAATCCCCCCGCACCTGCCACCCCTGGATGCTGTAAATAACTTAATAAAAAATGTCTTATATTATTTATTTAATTCCAAATCTTATCATTCTTCTGAAGCTTTATAGTGATGATACTAAAGCAGGCACAGACTGTAGAATTCATTGCTTTGGCTTGCTCCTCCCAGGCAGGGACTTGGTATTTGGTATGCTTTTCTTTTACTGTTTGCAGAGGAGTTCACCATTTTTAAAGAACCCTCAAAATTATTAAAGGATGTATTCTTTATTCGGTTGGTATGCAATTTGTGGGGGGAGAGGTAAAAGAGAGTTAAATATACAGCCTTTTGCATTCAAAACCTGTTGATAATACAAATTCACTGAGGCTATGAATCTTCATACAGTAGATTGGAGTAAACCAGTTAGCTAAATATTTTGATTTAGTGCATAGTTTCAATTAAATCTAATTATATATTTTTGTTATATATGCAACTGTAGGGACTGGGTTTTTTGCTAATTTATCAGCGAGATTTTTTAATTATCCATTGCCTCTTTCAAGTAGACTTAACTTTTAGTAGACTCTCTTTGAAATTTTGTCAGGGAGTCTATTATTATTAAGGAACTACTTTAAGAAATTCTGTTATGATGAAATTATACAAAAAGGCTTAAAAATTAGAACCAGTAGAATCCTAACTCTATACCTTTTTCAAATATCATACTTGTTAGAGATGCTACTTATTACATTGTATACTTCAGACAGTAAGATTGCCACTCAACCTTTTTATTCGCGATGATCGCTAACACCCTAATTTTATAAAAGTGTTGTAAACTTGTTCATGTTTTTGTTTTTCACCCTTGATTACATGCTTCTCTCTTATGGTATTGTTTTGTATGGTACATTTATTGATGTTGTCTTGCAATTACTTTGACAGGAGACTGTTAAGCTCTTGTGTTTTGTTTTCAGATAAGCATTTTTAATATTTTATTGTTGCCCTCATGACTTCCCATATGACATATCATATAGTGTCTATGCCAAATTTATTTAAATGATGCTAATTTTAGTATTTAGTTTAAATGATTTAATTTATTTATATTTTATTTAAATGATGTCAGTTTTTACAAGTTCTTTGACCAGTCGTTAGGAATTGTCATCTATATTGACATTTTTACTGTTCATTGGGAATGCCAGCTTACAGAAGAGGACTCTGAGGATCAAAGCTCAGGAGAAGAGGGCGAACCTGTATCGGAGATGGAGATAGATTTGGACTTGAAGCAACAACCAGAAATAGTAGAAACTGTGCAAAGATCCACGGCAGGGAGTCTCACTGAAGAAGAGAAAGCAGATGGATGGTCTGTAGTTCAATTGAGACGCAGACAAAGTCATCGGAAGTCATGAAGAACTTCAATTTACGACTCTTTCTTATTGGGAGATGATTTTTTTTTTTGGGCTACAGGGAGGAGGCTATTTGTGTTCAGCTATATTTGTGCTATCTATAGTTGGCTGGTTTTTGACAAGGGTTATTTCAAGCATCTCTGCCTGTGGAAAATTACTCTTGTAATCTGTTTAACATTAAGCTGTAATGTATAGGAAGATTTTTTTTTGCAGTTATGATGGATACTTATTTTGTTTTTTATAAAGGGAAGGCTTATTTCTATATAAAAATCCCATTTCTGAGAGTGCCTTGTGTAGAGAGAAAGTTCTTCACAAAAGCAGGGCATAAAAAGACCATTGTCCTTCCTGCTTATGACTGCTCAAGTTTACAATAACATTGTTCAAGAAATAGTTCAAACTCTGACCATTAATACTAAAGACAGATAAAGCTTATGATAACCAGAAGAACCAAAATGGACATCTTCATTTTGTTAATGGGACTGGTAACAGCTGATTTAATTTCAGTCTCCAGGGGTGATCCGAAATGGATCAGAACAAGCAAACGGTTGTAAGACTCAGTGCCAGGGAAAATTTTAGGGGCTAAATTTTGCCTATGGGTTAATTTTCCATGAATTTTCTGAAAAAAAGATTGTCATTTTCCAATTTTTTTTCTAAAAATGATTCACCCAATTTCTATAGAATAAAATTATTTTACCTTAAAAATAACCCAAATTTTATAGAAACTATATAAAATCCTTAGAAATTTGAATATTTTTACTAAAATATTGCCAAACATTTTATAGTTTGCATATTAAGGACTCGTAAGATTCGTCAAGGTTTCTACATTTTGAGATAAATTTCCATCCTTAAAATTATCTCTGCTCAGTACCTGCAAGCTAATTCGATGATTAATGAAAGGATAGATAAACTATGAAAGACAATGTAAATGTAACGTGAGTATGACAAGAGAAAAAAAAGAGAATTAAATGAAAAAGAAAAATCAAATAGGAGAGAAAACTAGAAAAATGTGAGGAATGGAAAATAGAAGGTCATCCCTATTGGCCTTCCCATTACCTCAATCCTCTCTATTTGTTTTTGTACTTTCATGCAAAAAAGAGCCATGCACTACATTGTCACTGGAGATTTATGAAATGAAAAATTGAGCAAATATTCGAAGTTGGTTCTCTTGTTTGGGTTTCCAGGGTAAAATCATTATGTCCATTACGTGATTAATTACTACGTATATCATTTTAGATTTCATTTTCTTGTTTGGGTTTCCAGGGTAAAATCATTGTGTCCATTATGTGATTAATCACTACATCTATCATTTTAGATTTCATTTGTATGGTTGCATAGTTCAGAGTTAAATTCCATTATCTGTTGATGGTGTGAAATATGATAAATTATACACAATGAACTACTGCCTCTATAGTTATTCTCTACTCTTAGTGTGTTAACGGTGGTAATGAGGAATTGGACACTATACCTCTGTTAATCGTTGTGTGTTTGCTTCATGTGTGGTGTATTGTTGACTAATTCCAGTTAATAGAATGCCAATTGCTATTTGAAATTGATTTTCCCCAAGCTGTTATGTGGCCACAACAACCAACTACCTTGGACCATCTATTCCCTTTGGAAATTGAAATCAAGGGATGTGGTAAATTCACTATTGCATTTATCTAGCCAGGCTTCTATTTTTTTCACTAGATTTCAACAAACTCGCATCTATGGAGGATGTTGAGTACTTGGGCTCCTTGCCCACAACATTATTAGTCTAATGAGACTGTTGGCATTCCAAGCTCAACCTGCACATTGAGTATCTCACTTTGTTAGGCCTTACGCTATAAATCCTCAGTCTAGAAGGCCATCTGTTTCGTGTAATCTCTCTAGCGGGTTGCATGCAGGTTGCTTTCAATTCGTGAGGTCGTACGTGGCCTAAAACGTTGTGTCATATCCGCGAGATCTCGTAAATTGGTCGCAGGGTGTTTGTTTTCAGTTGTTGGACAACATGCTAAGGTAGTTTGTGCCATCCCCACTTTGGTTAAGAGGAATCACAATTATTTAATTGTTTCTTGGCAATTTGTTTGGTATAGGGTGTTGATATTATGGTAGCTGCGGGAGGTATTTACCTCCACGTGTAAACCTGACGAGGATAGAATACTCCGGGAAGCAAGAAGAAACCCTAATGAGTTGGCTA
>JZKD02S0597388.1:128521-139470 GCA_000966675.3 Picea glauca | reverse complement strand
GATTTGCAGATCCTGAGTTTGACCCTACCGTTTCCGGTAACGTAGAGTATAAATGTAGAAGAGCTTGGTATGAAATATGTTAGTCCCTTGTGTGGCCATTGTGTGCCAAATTATATTTATAGAAGAGAACTTGATTCATGATACCACCGTTTTTGGGAAGGATATAAACATATATATGAGCATCGCCTTGTATTGGTTTGTTGAGTTGAGTTGAGTTTGCTTGCATCCGATTGTAGCATAGCTAGTTGGTTCCATTGAGCATATAACTATAAACCTTCTGTGTAAGTAATTTAGTGGGTGGTGCTTAACTCAAACATGCTTCACCAATAGCCAACTTCATTAGTTGGGTGGTTTTATCTGAAGCATGGGATTTTTGGGAGAGTTTTCAATTTATGAAACAAGCCACTACAATCAAAACCGGATACACACATAATAACGGTAGTATTTTGGTCTTGATCACCTTGATAGATTTAGTTCAATTGGATATTGATGTGCAAAGGAGTTGCATTGAAGATAGAGTTCTCAATGACAATAATTGTAGAGTCTTGTTATTGACATCGTCAAATGGTTTCTTGTGTGCATGATACATCGGGGAACATGCCATTTTACCAATCTAAAATGGTGTTGCAAAGTAGTTTTCACTTATAATTGCATTGAGAAAAGAAGTCTTGTAGCCATTTTGAAGAACAAAGATCTTTGTACACGACAGGGAAATAGAGATCAAAATTTATTTCCATAAGGTATTTGTGTTGGTGAAGTGAGTGGGTTATACACCCCTCCTTCATGGATCGTATGGTTTTAGAGTAGTGGAATCCTTAATCGTGATGCAATGGTTAGTACTTTGAAGAGAAAGCAAACCCAACACGGGTAAAACAAACAGAGAAAGGTTGGAATATTTAAGGGCCATCAATATTCAACTTTAAGAAGAGAACAAGTACTTGAAAGAATAGATCTAGATGTTTAACCGGAGGATGAGAGAGATGTAAAAGAAACTTGAGAGCTCAACAAGACTATTTCCATTCTTAAAGAAGATATTTGTTGAATGCCAAGATTTCCTCATTGCAGTTATGGTAGATTTGGAAAAGAGTCGAGTCTAGTGTGTACACTTAGGAGAGAAGGTCATATTGATGGATAGCTAGCAGGAGGATAGACTCACTTGGATGAAGAATTAGCTGCAACATGAGTTGGAAGAGAAGGATGAGGCCTTGGCAAGGCTTCAAGTAACTGTCCAAGAGCACCGAGAAGCAATGCCACTGCTGAGGCCAACACCATGACCGAGACGACTCTGGTAAGCTCATCTTCCATAGACCATTTTCAATAGCACTTGTGATTTTGAAAATCATACCAAAGGCATTGGTTCCAAGTTGTTAAGATAGATGGGCTATGATGGACAACGGCTAGGCAAAAGAAGACAAGGCATCCTAAGCCCCATTGAAGTTGCAATGTGGGTCAAGCCTAAAGGCCTAGGTTTTGGTGGTAGAGGGGAAAATACCATGACCATGAAGACCACTTTTGTGAAGGAAAAAGACATGACAAAGTGGACCTGTTCATCATAAGAAAGAGCTCCAATACATGGAGGTGCAAACCCACTACCACCTTAGCCTTCTTGTGGTGAATTTAAGGACAATGATGAGATGAGATAGAAGAGTCAGTTTGCACCATCGCTCAAAAGAAACATCTAGCAAATAAAATAGAAGAAGAAGAAGAAGAAGAACCATGGGTATGCATCAGGTAAGACATCCCTTGTTTGTCATTGCTAAAGGAAGAAAGCCCATAGCGCTGTCAACTGTTGGTACTCAAAGGCATGCTCATTCTATTGGAAGAAAGGCCATCGCATAACATCTTGCTGGGAGAAGTAAACCACATGCCACAAGACATATTTCTTTTAGAGGAAGAATTAAAAGAAGACTTCCCCAATCCTACAACAAACTCAGAGGCATATAGAGAAAATGATCTTGTTAAGCAATCCATACAATAGTGCTGATAACTTTTTCCACCACTGCAAGTTGAGTGATCATTGGGAAGCAAAGTGTTGGTGACTTCATCCAAAGTTTCACCTCAGACACTGCACAACAAAGAGAAGAGTGTGGAGAATGAGGATTGAAGAAGATGAAGGATTGCCTACATATCTAGTACAAGGAGTAGAAGCTATCCAATGAGCTATAGCAACACAGGAGGTCAGTGACACCAACATGAAAACCAATAGGTTGATGCCAAAGGAACCCACAATCCAATTGTTGTTTTTGATATTGTATCAGAAGACCCATTCTTGAATATATACTAGATATTGGTGCACGGAGGTCAATGATCTTGGGGGATTTCTTGAGAACTCCATGACAACTGCCAAAGAAAACAAAATGCTAGATAATAAATTGTGAATGCACACAAAGGTTTTCATCCAGATGGCATTGATGCAGAGACATAGTGCTTGTAAGCATGTGTAGGCACCATATAATTTTTTCCATGTCGAGAAGCAATTGATCCTAGTAGAAGAAGGTAGGCCACACTTCCATTTGTGGAATTTCTACGTGATGTCATAGTTGATGGGGTCACACTGAACAAGAAGACTAGAATTCAACTTGGTTTCCTCTATTGCGAAGACATGTGATCTCCAACTCTGAGAGAGATGGGAATGAACATTGATTGCATAGTTCCGATTCGAAGATTGCTCAGAGTTGAGAGTTAGTGAGAAGACTTTTTCATTGCGAGAACAAGTGACCCAACATCTAGAGCCAAAGCCAGAACCAGACCCAGTTTCAAGAGCTAGAGCCAGAGCTATAGCTAGGAGCCAGAGTTAGACCTACATTCTAGAGAAGCAGACAAAAGGTACAATGATCTAGATTGGTTTCCTTTAAGATTTTGGAAACCAAAAGGCCTCTCAATAGGGAGTTGTGATTTGAAATGGATCCAAACAAGTGAATGGTTGTAAGACAAAACAAAAAAAGAAAAGTGAAAATGTAAAAGTGAATAAGACAAAACAGAAAAAGAAAAGAGAATTAAATGAAAATGAAAAATCAAATAGGAGAGAAAAGTGTGAGGAATGGGAGATGAAAGCCTTCCCATTACCCCAATGCTCTCTATTTATTTCTATACTTTTACTCTCAAAAGGCTTTTTGGCCAAGGAGGTGAGGATGCAAAAAAAGCCATGAGCTGCATTGTAACTATAGATTGCTGAAATGAAAAACTAAGAAAACATTCAAAATTGGTTTTCCGGTTTAGGTTTCTAGGGTAAAGTCATTATAACACCTTGTTTCCCACAGTCTGTAAAAATAATTATGCTGGCCAAGAACTGTGGCAAACTCAAAGATGTGAATGTGTGATTTTGAATGGACCTTAGTATACAAGGTCAATGAATTTAAATTGACATTATATATATATATATATTGCAGGACTGCTGAGAGGGGGATGTGATGGAAAAGAGACCACGATAGCTGAAGAAAGGTGGTGGAAGGCACCTAGAATGGTGGTGTTAACTTCCACCGAAACCAATACCATATTTGGTTTTCACTGGCCCAGAGAACCAAGAGCGGCTCGCTGGCCCGAAATGAATTACTCGCCAGGATGGTAGGTGAAGAGGCTCCTCATGGGTTAATGAGGGATGGGCGTGAACCGCCCATCCGTTGAGGCCTCAGACTTGACCACCGTGGGGAAATTCATGCCACACACAACCTCACCGAAAAGAAAAGGTAGGTAAAAGGTGTGGAAGGGGGAGCACGTCAGGAGAGGAGATCGTAGGAAAAAGATCGGAAGAACTCTGGAACACATCACAGAGTGAGTGATAGCAGAGAAGAAGGAGAGTAACCTTCATTCTCGGTCATTGAAGAACAGAGATAGATATTCTCAAGCATCGTGGTCTAGCTCGGGGGTGGCTAGTAGTAAATCCATTCAGAGTCGATGAACCTACGGTTGGGTGGAAATGAGCACCCCTCTCAGCAGTTGCATCAAATTCGGTGTTTTGATGATAAGTGTTTTATATCTTGTATCTTGAAATTTATATGCTGACTTGTATGCTCATAGTCTGTGCAATTATGAATGGTTTCAGTATAAGACTATCTGCATGGTGTTTTGATCCAAAATGATGGCTGTATGATTTTGTTGGGAAGACCACATATGGCTTATGTCTATATATATATGTATATATATATATACTGAACTAATACAGATTTTCAAGTCTGTTCTTGGGAAATTTATTTCCCTTATTTTATCTCAAGTAATGCCTTGGATATATCTTCCCACAAGGACACCCTTTTTAAAGTTTATCTAAGAATCTGCCGAAGGATTTGATTACATAAGTCTGAAAAACCCTGCACGAGAGAGAATGGTATTCCTAGACTTCGATATTTCAGAGTTTCGGCACCCAGGGTATCTAAGTGCGAGTCCTCTTGTACTCGCGAGTCCTGAAACCCCGACTCGTGAAATCCCGAAATGATAGCGTGGGGATGAATTAAGGACCTTTCGGTGGTTCGGTTCCCAGGATACCCTTCCTCTTGCTAAATGCACGAATGAGATTCTTTCGGAGAATCTAAGGCCTGTTACGACCGTTAAATTGAATGAAGGAGCATAGGTGTTAATGCCTCGACCCCCTTTTACCTTCGTAAGTAGCGAAGAAATTGGGACCGTCGATTTCAAGACCCATGGGGATACCTGGACCATCCAGCTGTAGAATACACGTGGCGGCCGGTAAGCGTTTCAACTTTTTGGCACCTGGGAGATCAGAGGGTAAGAACCTTTGTCCTCATGACTCTTGAAATCCTGATATGCGAAATCCCAAAATAACAGCTTATGGCTAAATCCCGATATTTCAGTATTTTGGCATTCGAAATATCCAAAGGGTGAGCTCCCTTGTATCTGCCAGTCCCGAAATCCCGATGGGGGTAATCCCAAAAGGACGATACGCGTACATGTTATGATATTTCGGCATTTCGGAAATCAAAATACTCAAGGGTGTATTCCCTTGTACTCGCCAGTCTCGAAATCCTGATGGGTGTAATCCTGAAAAGATATTAGCCTCATATATATATATATATATATATATATATATATATATATATATCGACGTTTTAGAACTTCGACCCTCGAAAAACTCATATGCAAGGCCTCTTGTAATCACATATCGCGAAATCCCGAAGTATGAAACTCCGAAATGAGTATAGCGTGATTAAGAATCTAATGTTTCGATGTTTTCGACATCCAGGATATCTGGAGGCAAGTCTCTTGTCCTCATGAATCCTGAAATCCTGACTTGCGACATCCCGAAATGATAGGGCGTGGACATGTTATGATGCTTCAAAGTTTCGGCCTCCAGGAGACCCAGATGCGAAACCCTCCTGTCCTCGCATCTCATGAAATCCCGATAGTCGAAGTCCTGAAATGGACTAGCACACATGGTTTTGGTGTTTTGGCGTTTCGGTACCCGGGATCTCCAAGGGTTAGTTTTCCTCGTGTTTGCTAGACACGAAATTCCGATGGATGAAACCCCAAAATGAACAAGGGAATACATGCATCATGATTTTTCTGAATTGAGAAAATATGAGAGCACCGCTCCAGTAAGACCTGTGGTCATAGCCACCGATCATATGGGTACGGATAAGGGATGGCATGGTCTGTATCAGGTCCCGTAGGAATTCGAGAAATTCTATTCATCGAAGAAAAGATGAAAAAGGCTGAAAAATATTGATTTCCTTAGTGGGTGTGTTACAAAGTGGTATAAGAGCATGGTTACAACACTTGGCATGCTTGGGCTCATGAACGGGTTGTGCAAAGACTCCATTTGGAGTACTGTTAAAAGGAGTAACTCCTTATCTTGACCCCTTCAATTAAAAATTTGAAGTTAAGAATGAAAACTCCTATTGTGTGTATGCATGAGAAAAATATGAATTATGTATTGGTTATAAACGAATATGAACATTAACTAACAACCAATGTTTTTCCTTTTGCACACAAGTGGAAGATCAACTGCGGGAAATTATCGACGTATAGAATGGTGACTCACCATGAAGTGGAGGAAGGCTCCCACAATAGAGATGAAGAATCTGATGAAAGGAGGGTGGTAGGGACCCCTTCAGATCTAGTCGAGACTATGAGGAGTCTCATGGTCGAATTACAAAGCTGCAAGGATGACAATGAGAGGATGATGAAAGAACAAGAAAAAAAACCAGAAATTAACGCAGCTTTACTGCAGATCTTATCCGACCTACAAAGACAAATGCAACATGAACCTGAGGTACATAAACATGGTCATATCACTGGCCACATTGAGAGGAGCACCTCGAAAAAGGTCCATCCCAGAGGTAAAGGACAAGCGATGGACAATTCCTCTGGAAAGGAAGTTGGTGGTTTGGAGGGCTATTCTATCAGCAGAACTAGCTCTCATTCCCGAAGAAAACGAAAGAAGAAGAAACTTTTCAAGAGTCATAACCTCGAAGAATTCAGGAAGGCCAAACCAGCCTCCTTCGATGGTGAAATAAAGAAAGGAGAGGAAGTAGAGGCCTGGCTACTTGGACTAAAGAAGTATTTCAGAGTCCATGACTTCTCAGAAAATTTGAAGGCCCGAGTGGCCACTTTCAACTTGAACGAAAAGGCTTCCATTTGGTGGGAAGACCTTAAGAATGTAAAAGGGGTTCGCGAAGAGGACCTACATTGGAAGCGGTTTGAGAAATATTTCC
Organism: Picea glauca; assembly: GCA_000966675.3. Taxonomy (NCBI): domain Eukaryota; kingdom Viridiplantae; phylum Streptophyta; class Pinopsida; order Pinales; family Pinaceae; genus Picea; species Picea glauca. The sequence goes on along the minus strand of JZKD02S0597388.1, from coordinate 132,805 downwards.
AGAAGAAGTATTTTTCGGAAAAATATTTTGACGAAAAGACTAAAGAATTCTATGAACTCAAACTGGGACAACTCACTATAGAGGAATATGTCAGCAGATTCCTCGAGTTGCTGAGGTATGTACCTTATATAAAGGAAGAAAAGGCAAAGGTGCAACGTTTCATCAGTGGACTACCTAAGGACTATCGGGACATAATTGAATTTGATGAGCCAAAGACCCTAGAAGGCACTATCCGAAAGGAAACCTATTGTCATGAACAGTTCAGACATCAAATAGAACCTCATGAAGGATGGAAACAAAAGAATAGTTCTAGATTTGAGAAAAAGGGGTTTAAATCCCCGAGATTTAAGGACTATAAAAACAACTCAAGGATGAGCTTCCCAGCCCGAAGTGTACACCAGCAGAACTTTCCCTCCTTGAGCAGAAATAAACTTTCTAGATCTGCCCCAGTAAAGGATGATAACCCAAAGAGAGAACCTTTGAAATGTTGGGGTTGCGGAGAAGAACATCTACTGAGAGACTGTCCACACTGACAATAGAATAGTCAGAGAATTTACAACATCCAGGAAGCTACCACTGTTAATGATGTGGCCAGGAGTGTGCCACAAATTTATGCAGCCTTGGATAATAACCAAGTTGACCACCACGCTTCAGTGGTGGAAATATAATGTATGATTTCCAACCATCTAGTGTCTATTTTGATTGAACCTGGTTCAAATTTGAGTTATATAGCCCCTAAGGCTGTTGATAAGTGTAAACTACAGCCAAAAAAACTTACCAAGCCATGGATGGTACAGTTAGCCCCTAGCACCAGAAGAAGGGTAGCAGAGGTCATACCAACCTGCCAATTAATGTTGGGTGAATTTCCCACCCAAGCAACCCTTAACATATTACCCCTGGGATCGTATGATCTATTGATTGGTATGGATTGGCTAGCCGCCCATAAAACCAGATTGGACTGTTACCATAAAACCTTAGAATGTGTAAGTAAAGAAGGGAAAAGGATAACCCTTCAAGGGATCCGAAAACCTGTCTCAGTGAGACAAATATCATCTCTGCAAATGAGAAAGTATTTCTGAAAAGGATGTCCCCTATATGCAATACAGGTGTTGAAAACTATTGAAGATGAAAAACCAAGCCTCAAAGACCACCCTACCCTGAGAGAACACAGAGATGTGTTTCCGAAAGAGGTACCCGGTCTACCTCCAAGAAGAGACATAGAATTTTCGATAGAACTTGCACCAGGAGTGGTGCCGGTGTCTAGGACACCCTACCGGATGAGCACACCCGAGTTAGTTGAACTCAAATTTCAATTAAGAGAAATGATGGATAAGGGCTATATCCGGCCCAACGTGTCTCCATGGGGAGCAGTAGTCCTATTTGTGAAAAAGAAGGATGGTACCCTTAGACTGTCTATAGATTATAGACAACTCAATAAGGTAACCAGAAAGAACAAGTACCCCTTGCCCAGGATCGATGACTTGTTCGACCAATTAGGTGGTGCATCTATTTTCTCAAAGATTGACTTCAGGTCGGGATACCATCAAGTCCGAATTAAGGGTGAAGACATCCATAAAACTGCCTTTCGGACGAGGTATGGTCACTACGAGTTTGTGGTAGTGCCATTTGGATTAACCAATGCCCCTTCCACTTTCATGTGCTTGATGAACAATGTACTAAGCAAATTCCTAGACAAATTTGTGCTGGTTTTTATCGACGATATATTAATTTACTCCAAGAATAGAGAAGAGCATGAAGAGCATCTTAGGCTTGTGCTGCAAGTGCTGAGAGAACATCAGCTCTATGCCCAATTCAACAAATGTGAATTCTTTCAGAAGCAAATACATTACTTAGGCCATGTTCTATCCGAAGAAGGAGTAGCGGTAGACCCTGACAAAATTAGGTCTATCATGGAATGGCCTACCCCAAAGGATGTTTCAGATATCATATCCTTTATGGGATTAGCAGGTTACTATGGGAGATTTATAAAAGGATTCTCCAAGATTGGGTGTCCAATCACTTCCCTCCAGAAGAAGGGGACAAAATTCACATGGACACAAAAATGTGAAGAAAGATTTCAAACCCTGAAACATCTACTGACCCATGCACCCGTGTTGAAGATCGCCGATCCCAAAGTTGACTTCCTTGTGTGCACATATGCCTGTAAGGAAGGGCTCGGAGGAGTCCTTATGCAAGGAGGAAGTGCGGTCTGCTATGAATCCCGAAAATTGAACGAGCACGAAGTCAACTATGTGACCCATGATCTAGAGCTGGCTTCCATAGTGCACGCCTTGAAAATGTGGAGGCATTACCTCTTGGGAAGAAAATTTGTACTTATGACAGACCACTATGGATTGCGATATCTGTTTGACCAACCAAAGCTCAATGCTAGACAAGCTAGGTGGATGGCCCTCCTTAGCGAGTTTGATTTCGAAATCAAACACATTAAAGGAAAGGAAATTAGGGTGGCTGATGCCCTTAGCAGAAGTATGAAAACAATTCACCTGGCAGTGGTGAGCACCTGTAAGACGGATGTCAAGGAAAGAGTCATAAATGCATAAGAAACAGATCCCTTCGTCCAGGCCGTGACCTCATACCTACAACACGAACCCACAGGGATAAAGTATGGAGGATACCAGATGATGGAAGGAGGCCTACTCACTTACCGAAGCAGATTGTATATCCCAGATTGTGACGACTTGAAGAGGTTCATACTGGATGAGCTACATAAAAGACCCTATAATGGTCATCCGGGATACCAGAAGATGATCATGGCCACCAGGAAACAATTATATTGGCCTGGATTGAAGAAAGACATAGATGAGTACCTAGCCAAATGCATAGAATGCCAACAGGTAAAAGAAAAACACCGACACCCAGCAGGATTATTACAACCTCTACCAATCCCGGAATGGAAATGGGAAACCATCTCCATGGATTTCATCACCGGATTACCAACCTCGACCAAACAGAATGACGCCATCATGGTAGTGGTGGATAAATTGAGCAAGTCCGCTCACTTTATCCCCATCAAGTCAACTTGCAAGGAAATAGACATCGCTCAGGTATTCGTGAAGGAGATATTTAAACTGCATGGTATGCTGAAAGAAATCGTGTCTGACAGAGACACATAATTCACTTCCAACTTTTGGAAATCACTGATGGCTGGTTTAGAGACCAAGTTGTTGTTTAGCACCGCCTATCACCCTCAAACCGATGGACAGATAGAAAGAGTGAACCAAATACTAGAAGACATGTTAAGAATGCATGTAATGCATCAACCCAAGAAGTGGGAATACTACCTGCCACTGGTGGAATTCGCTTACAACAACGACTACCAAGAATCCTTAAGGATGAGTCTGCTTGAAGTCCTCTATGGTAGGCCACGCAACACTCCTGTTAGTTGGATCAATCTTGTAAACATAATTTCTTTTGGATCCGACATGTTGAAAGAAATGGAACAACAAGTGACTCAGATAAAACAAAACCTGAAGGTCGCTCAAAACCGATAGAAAAGTTACGCCGACCAAAAGAAAACTCCAAGAGAGTTCAAGATGGGAGACCATGTATATCTCAGAGTTAGGCCCAGGAAGAGTTCCCTGAAAATGGGATCTTGTGCCAAGTTGGCACCTCGGTACTGTGGACCCTTTGAGGTTTTAGATAGAGTGGGACCTGTAGCCTATAGGCTAGCACTTCCTCCCATAGTAAAAGCACATAATGTTTTCCATGTTTCATTATTAAAGAAATATGTACATGATTTTAATCATATAATTGACTGGTCTGTGATCCAGGTGGAACCAAAGGGAGAATTCCTACTAGAACCTCAATGCATATTGGATAGAAAGGAAACCCCGCTCCGGAACCAAACCATTGCACAGGTCAAGGTGCAGTGGAGACATTTTGGCCCAGATGAGGCTACATGGGAAATGGAGGATGCCATGAAACAGACATATCCAATTTTGTTTACCTCTGTACATACATGTCATGATAATAGATAGAACATTGAAGACGATGTTCCTTTAAGGGTGAGGGAATTGTAACACCCTATTTCCCCCAGTCTGTAAAATAATTATGCTGGCCAAGAACTGTGGAAAACTCAAAGATGTGAATGTGTGATTTTGAATGGACACCCAGCAGGATTATTACACCGATAGAATGCCAACAGGTAAAATGCCAACAGGTAAAAGAAAAACACCGACACCCAGCAGGATTATTACAACCTCTACCAATCCCGGAATGGAAATGGGAAACCATCTCCATGGATTTCATCACCGGATTACCAAC